>SKCR01023250.1:0-48886 GCA_019454045.1 Zanthoxylum bungeanum | reverse complement strand
ACATGACACTTGTCATTGATATGGCATTGCATGTTAATAGTGTACAAAACACTCTAAGGCATTGCATGGTGATAGTGTGCATTTCACTCAAAGGCTTTGCATGGAGTTTGAGTGTTTGACACTCTAAGCCATTGCATGGTTTATGTCATAGATTTATTATTAATTTAATAAATTATAACATAAATATAAATTGATTTTTGGTAATACAAAGATTAATTATCAAGTCTTTACACAAAAACTCTCTCTTCTCTCTCAAATTGCCGTGAACACCATTGTCAAGGGCAAGGAAGATTTGATCTTCCACTTCTCCATTTTTGCTAGCACAAGCAAGGGATCAAAAGGGTGATAGGGAAACCATCAAAGAGCTTGGAATAAAAAGCTTGGAGCTTCAAGTCTTCTTCCTCCTCTTGGCCGAATCCTCCACCACTTGGAGCTTCTACCATTTGATCTTCTATTTCATCACAAGGCATTGTAAGTATGATTCCGCCATATTTCATGTTTAAATATATATTCTTTATAGTATTTCACATGCTTAATCTTTGTTTGGGACCTATATAATAGAAACCAACAAAAGACTTACCTGGAAATCAAGTGTAAAGATAAGAATTATACTTGTCCATCCAAAAAGAAATCTCATTTCCAGAAGTATGGCAAGAAGATCAAGAAGTTCAAGATGAATGACTTTAAATGAAAGTTTAAGTTCTTCAAAAGGAAACAATTCCGTGGAAAAGGAAAGACATACAACAGATGTTTTATCTGCAAAAAGAAATGACATTTCTCCAAGAATTGTCCTAACAAGCCAGACAAGGCAGCCAAGTTAATTGATCAGATTCATCACAGTACACTCCTCGACCTTGAGGATGTTGAAATATAATCCATGTTCTCTAAAAAAAAAGAATCCACACCAGACACAGTGTTTGCTATTGTATATTCTTCTTCAGATTCAGAATCATCCAGTGATTATGAGTTATATTGTTCACAACCCTGCAACCTTCCATCCAACTTTTCATTATCTCTCACGGTTCAAAAAACCATTCCTATCCCTTTGGTCCAAATCCAAATCCTACCGTCCAAATATGACCTGCCTATTTCACTAATTGGTTTTATTGATTAAGGTGCTCACAGAAGTATGATGAACCCTGCAGTTCTTCCCCAGAAATTTTGGAAAGAACACCACGAGTGTTTCAGGACTGCAGATGGAAAAGTTTCCAGAACTGATTTTATTACCAGAAGGCCTATTGGTATTCAGTTCTTCCCAAAGTGCGTAGTATGGACAACAGTGTTAGGAACTAATCTTCCTGATAAAGATTTGTTAATTGATTTTAATGTTTATCATCAAGCTAAGAAGCTTCAAATCTTTCCTGATGGTATTCGGTTTAAACATTCAGTTAAGCAATTCACTACCATTCCTAATATGGTTGCCCTCTTAGAAGCTCCACCTGACTATTCAGTCATCTCCAACAAGCTTCTCACATCTTATTATTGTTGGGGTTGGTGCTCAGAGTCCCAATTCCCAGTTGTATTTCTTTGAGAATACTACTGTAAAACGTTATTATTATGAATAATATATGTAGTTTCTATAATGTAATGTATGTTTTAATATGGTAAAGACGTATTGACCTTAGAATGACTAGTCATGATGCTGTTGCAAAAGCGTCGCAACTGACATTGAGTAGTATTATGACGTTGTCATTCTCAGACAGTTCCTGGTCAAGGTTTAAACTACTTGGTCAGTAAAGTAAACCCGTTGAGCCCGGTACATGTCGTATATTGGAATATATGATTCCAATGGTTTCTCAATGAACCATAAGTCTTGGAGACTAGTATAGACGTGTATGTGTTTATAACGGATAAACACTGAACGACTCACTGAAGATTCTTAATGGATGGTACACCAACGTCAATAAGAATCTTATCGGGTTGAGTAGCACTTGTGATTCTTCGACTTGAGATACCACTGTGGGCGCATGAGACATCTTCCACACTTAGATGGCAGTCACGTCACTGTTGGGTTTCTAGGTTAATCCCAAGATCATTCAAGCATAGAAATGTAGTGAATACAAATAAGAAGTATGGCAGAATCATACTTACAAAGATCGGCTTTTGGATGCGAAGAACAACAAAAAAAAATTCCTCAAAGAACCTTTGATGTATTCGGCCAAGATGATCTCCAAGTGTAGGTCTCCAAGCTCCAAGCTTTGTGAGGATTCCAAGCTCTTGAGATGGTTTCCCTATCACCTTGTATTGATTCTTGAATGTGCTAGCAAGAAAAGAAGAAAAACAATTTTCCTTCATTGGAGAGAAGCTCACGGTTTTGGCTTGAAGAGGGAGAGAGAGTTTTCTTTGTTTTGCCTTTTGTTTTCTTCAAACAATAATGAAAAAATGCTTTAAAAAATTTGGTATATACTTTCAAAAAGTCAAAGCCAAATTTTGGAGCCAAAAAATCATTAAATGCCCACAACCACCAACATCATGAATAGTGACTGCATGTCACTCACCAAAAAGGTGACTTGACATCCATCACTAAAGTGACAGGTGATATAACTCGCGATGTGACTTGTGGGCCCCACTTTAATTCAAAATCGAAGTGGCCCCGAAACACATTCCGGGCTCGGGTTCGTTAATTCCGAATTAACGAATTTTCCGTTGCGACGTAATTGAATCAAATTCAATTAAATAATTGTGCCTAGCAAAATTACTATCGACGTCGCTAACGAATTAATTCTAAATTAACTCGTTTGCCCGAATTAAAATCTAATTTTAATTCCTCGTCGAAATCTAATTTCGTATAATATATCGAATATATTATTTTATCGATTAATTCCAAATTAATCGTTCTCTCTCTTCAAATAGTATTTTATCCCAAATAAAATCTCTCCGCTATTAATCCAAGATTAATAATGTTCGAATCAGACGTCATCGGTGAATCTTCGGGAAGCGACCCAAGAGATCCCTGGATATGTTGGCAGTAAATTCGGTCGTCGGACTATCCGAACACGTACGTACCTCGTACTACATTTTTACCGATATACGAGACAAGGTTGGCTTCTAGTAAAGAATCGTGCCAACCCAATTCTCCAGAAATATTCTTAATGGAATATACGATCTATATTAGGCGTAGTATACAAAGTATTGCGTATTGCGATCCAGTATCGGATGATCACATGCAAGGCCTGGGGCTGGAATAGTGTCTACCCCGTACGAAGCATATATCGGATAACAAGTAACTAGTCTCTTTAATCGAATAATCATGACCTTGTCATATTATTCCGATGGTTGCAACACATTAGAGAACGAGTTCTGTATCCCTGCGTGATCATCATCTCCATATGACTGAAGTGATACTTCCGTCTTGACATCACATCCAATACACTACGATTCTCAATAAACCCAGAAGAGGCGTACACAGAACCTGTTAAAGTCCTGGACGACCAAAACCAAAGCGTATCGATTGTCGCAAGTACTAGCGATGCAAGTTTCAGGTTAAGACCAAATACACCTACCCTGATGCGGATTCCCATAGACACATAATCATACTACCAATGGGATTCCGCGGGGTCTATCCAGAGCGAAGCTGTTTTCCGTACCATCGGTAAAACACAACCTCTTATCACACTTGCATAAGTATCCAATACTTAAATACATGAGAATTATGCTATTACGCTTCCATAACACGCACAAGTGCAATACTAGTCTATTCCGCATTATCGATGTCCAGTCTCGATAATACTACGACTATGGATGTTTAATGATTAAACCTTTATGGATTGATACTGTCTCATATCTTATCAATCCGGAACTAATCATAAGGACTTTTATCATTCATATTTCAAAGTAAATAAATTACAAAATGATAAAAGGCAATTTCATTGTCACATAGTTAATTTGTACAAAACCACAATGTTTTTACAAATAGTGACGCTATGGGTCATAACTGTCCAACAATCTCCCACTTGGCCTATAGCCAGTCACTCAAGCATCTAATACCTGAACTATGTACATGTCGCTCAAACTTTTGCTGAGGAATAGCTTTCGTCAGCGGATCTGTAATGTTGTCATCTGATGCGACCTTCTCGATCTTCACATCGCCATGATGTATGATCTCACGAATCAGATGGAAACGTCGATGAACATGCTTGGACCGTTGATGAGACCGCGGTTCCTTAGCCTGCGCTATAGCCCCGTTATTGTCACAATACAATGGAACGGGCTCAGCTGCTAACGGAACTACTCCTAATCCAATTACGAATTTTCGGATCCAAACTGCCTTTTTTGCTGCTTCAGCTGCAGCAATATACTCCGCTTCTGTTGTTGAATCGGCAATAGTCTCTTGCTTGGAAGATTTCCAGCTTACTGCTCCGTTATTCAAACAAAATATGTACCCGGATTGCGACTTACAGTCGTCTTTGTCGGTTTGGAAACTTGCATCGGTATACCCAGTTACCCAAGTTCTCCATCTCCATAGATTAAGAAAGCATCCTTTGTTCGTCTAAGATACTTAAGGATATTCTTAACCGCCATCCAGTGACCTTCACCTGGATCGGCCTGATAGCGACTACACCTGCTCAAAACATAGGAGACATCAGGTCACGTATATATCATGGCACACATGATCTATCCGATTGCAGAAGCGAATGGTATCCGACTCATGCTGTCTCTCTCATCTTGAGTTTTAAGACACATGTCCTTAGATAGAGAGACGCCATGTGACACTGGCAACAGTCCCCTCTTCCATGTTGAATCTCTTCAACACTTTGTCAATGTACGTACTCTGGGAGAGTCCAAGCAGCTTTCTAGATCTATCCCGGTAGATCTTTATTCCTAGAATAAAGACTGCTTCTCCCAGTTCTTTCATGGAGAATTTTAATGAAAGCCAAGCTTTCACCGACGTTAACATTGGAATGTAATTGCCAATAAGCAATACATCATCAACGTAAAGGACAATAAATGTGAGTGCTCTCCCACTAACCTTCTTATAAACACAAGGATCATCCTCGCTTTGAACGAAATCATATTCTTTTATGATCTCATCAAAGCGTTGGTTCTAAGAACGCGATGCTTGCTTCAATCCATAAATGGATCGATTTAACTTAAAAACCTTGTTTGAAAGTCGTGGTACGACAAAACCGTCAGGCTGTTGCATATAAACATCCTCCAAAAGGTTTTCGTTAAGGAAAGCGGTTTTGACGTCCATCTTCCATATCTCGTAATCGAAATATACAGCTATAGCAAGCATTATCCGAATGGATTTAATCATGGCAATGGGTGAGAAAGTTTCACCGTAATCGACACCATGTCGTTGACGATACCCCTTCGCTACAAGCCTAGATTTGTACGTTGTCATCCATGTCGGTCTTCTTCTTGAAGACCCATTTGCATCCAATAGGCTTTACGCCTTCTGGTGCATCAACCAGCGTCCAAACTTGGTTGGTGTACATGGAATCCATTTCGGACTTCATGGCCTCTTGCCATAAAGCGGAATCGATATCTTGTATCGCTTCCTCATACGTAGCCGGTTCGTTATCCTCTATGAGATTAATATCTACATGAGGTGAGATCAGAAACCCATACCTCTCAGGTTGTTTCCTGACTCTCTCCGACCTACGCGGTCATTGTGTAATCGAAGATTATGGTACAGTCTCATCCCTGATGGACTGTTCATGTTCCGTTAAGGATTTTGTGCCACGAATAGTATCACTCCGATTTTCATCGAGTTCTACTTTCCTCCCACTAACCACTGCATTTAGGAATTCCTTCTCAAGGAAAACAGCATGTAGAGCAACAAATACTTTGTTCTCTTGTGGGTGATAGAAGTAATATCCTTTGGTTTCCCTAGGATATCCTACGAATAGGCATTTATCCGATTTGGGTTCAAGTTTGGTACCTTCTAAACATTTGACGTATGCCCAGCAACCCCAAATCTTCAGGAATGAGAAACCCGGTTTCTTTCCGGTCCATATCTCATACGGAGTCTGTTGAACAGACTTTGACGGAACCTTATTCAAAATAAGTATTGCACTGTTCAATGCATATCCCCAGAAGGAAATAGGTAGCTCTGTGCGACTCATCATAGACCTTACCATGTCAAACAAAGTTCGGTTTCTCCATTTGGACACACCGTTTAATTGAGGTGTTCTAGGAGGAGTCCACTGTGAAAGAATACCATATTCTTTCAAGTAATCAAGAAACTCATTGCTTAAGTATTCGCCACCACGGTCCGACCGTAATGTCTTAATACTCTTGCCTGTCTGTTTTTCAACTTCGTGTCGAAACTCTTTGAATTTTTCAAAGGTTTCCGACTTATGTCTCATAAGATACACATAACCATAACGCAATGCATCATCCGTAAAGGTTACGAAGTATTCGTATCCACCTCTAGCCTGGCTAGACATGGGCCCACAAACGTCACTATGAATAAGGGATAATAGTTCGGCGGCACGTACACCTTTACCGCTAAAATGTGATTTAGGCATTTTGCCTAATAAGCAAGATTCGCAGACGTCATATGAATTTGGGTCAAATCCGTCCAAGTACCCACTCTTCGAAAGTGTGGATATGCGAGTCTTGTTTATATGTCCCAGACGACAATGCCACATATAAGTTTCATATTTATGACTTACTTAAGCCTTTTGTTTGTTACATTTTGAGATTGGTTTATATTCAAAATATAAAGACCATTATTTACAACAGCAGTGAAAATTTCTATATCATTTTTATACATAAAACACCCAGTGTTTCTAAATACAAAAGTATACCCACATTGGGCTAACATAGATACATAAATAATATTCATAGTCAAACTAGGTACATAATAACAGTTTGTAAATTCAAGTACATGCCCCGATGGCAGTTCTAAAACAAAAGTGCCAACGGCCAAAACGGCGACAGATGTCCACGGAGGTCAATCTCTCCTGAGGCCAGTCTCCTGCTAATCTGTAGATCCTGCACATCAGTACAAATGTGAGTACCACAACCAGAATCAAAAATCCAATTTTTAAAACTAGAAGTAGTCATGTTTATTTCTATAATAAACATACATGAGGCCAGTGCCTTGCCCGCCTTTATTTCATTCTGGAGCGCCTTGTACTCGCGGCAGTCACATTTCTAGTGACCCCGCTTCCCACACTGGAGGCATACATCCTGAGACTTGTCCTTAGGCTTCCCAGAAGCCTTTGACGCTTTGCCTTTGCCCTTCTTCTTATGCTTCTTCTTCTTGACACCTCCAGTTGCCTTGGGCCCAGCCCTCGGAGTCTGATATGTCGAAGCAAAGTGCGCCTCGCGCTTTTTGCCCTTTAGGAGCTCTCTCTCTGCCTCACGCAGCGTGGAAATCAACTCTCCAAGAGTTTGCTCTTGGTTCATCATATTGTAGTTCATGATGAACCCACTACAAGTGTCGGGGAGAGACTGTAAGATCAAATCTATTGAGGTCTCTATCTCAAAGACAATCCCCATATGTCCAAGCTGCTCAATATCGGCAATCATCTGTGTCACATGATGTTCAACAGATGTACCCTCCGACATCCGAGCACGGAAGAGCTTCTTTTGTAACTCATATCTTTGCGATATAAGATTAGATTGGTGTAGATCATGCAACTTCGCCAACATGTTATAGGGATCTTATCCCTTGTTTTGTCGACGGAATTGTTGAGTCATAGCAGCAAGCATAATAGACTGAGCAGTTGCGTTGTCATCACTATGAGTCTTCCAAAGCTCTAGCTCGACCAACTGATCAGATGTGGGCTTAGGCCCGAGAGGTCTCTCTATAGTATATAGCAGCCTCACAGATCCCAGGACGATCCTGAGATTAAGTTCCCAATCGGAAAAGTTTGTGCCGTTGAAGACATTATCTCCATGATGATGTCACGGACACTGTTCTTTCCAGTCATTTTAATTGTGATAATCCAATTATCCAATTAACAATGTATGAGTACAGTCCAATTGTTACAAGAAAAATAACATTATATTAGTCCAACTAATAAAATAATTTTGACGAAATAATTTGAAAGCGCGTAAAGCTAAGTATTTGAACGAAATTACAAATTCAATACTAGCCTCCCACTATTTTTCGGCGAGCCTCTAACCCTCTGTCGAGCACTCGGGAAACCTGGTTTCCTAGTGGGCTAGGATCCCGTTAAATAACGCACAACCTTGACTTTGGCCAACAAGCTGTATGATATTTAACTAGGTAGATCTCGAAGATCAATTGGATCTCATCCAATTCCTAGATCTGGTAGATGGACCTCCAAGTCCGAAACATATATATAATATATATGCCAATATATCCAATATATTTTCCTAACTTTTTCCTCTGAATCAACTAAGCCTTGGCTTTGGCACAACAAGGTTAATGATTCCAGTTAAGCGGGACCCATTGACTTTGGAAAGCTTCTTAATCGATGTCGATGGACAAGAAGTGATCTTGATTTTGGCCAACAAATCACAATTTGGACAAGACACTGATATGGAACAAAGCCTTCATGATTCAAACACATCCGCGATGGACAAAGGTCTTGACTTTGGCCAACAAACCAATGCCAATCTTGGATCTTGAGTAAGAATCACTCAATGGAAGGAAAAACGCTTAATATGTTTTGAGGGTTTTTCGCGTAAATTGGCAACCAATTTATTATTTTTGATTAGGTCTCATCATACACCCTTAAACATGCATTCTAAAAGCATAATAAGGCGCGAAAGTAAATTAATTACGATATGCGGATGGATATTTAACAGATTGTTCCTAGAACAAATCACTCACTTTCCTCTCCCCGGCTAGCACTATTCTACTTCTACCCAATTACATAATACAATAAAAGAAACCTTATTACATTAAGGGGAATTAGGTGAGAAGAGAATTACAAAGAATCAATAAAGAGAGAAGGCTGGACTCGCTGGTCCAATTTAATAAATTCCAAATTTACAACAATTTCCAAAATTGCCATTTCCCTTCTAATATCCATCCGATATACGTTATTCAGTCATCACATCCATGTATTCACACAAGCATGTTATTCAATCAATCTAATCCAATTAATTAATCTTTGAATAAAGTGATCATCCAATGTTCAAACAACGATTTGATTTGCGCGAGTCCAACTCGTTTGAGAATAAGTACTCAAAGTACGAATTCTTGAATTATATCGAACTACTCGTTAAATATAATTTAATTCGTATTCAATACTAATTCATTTATTTAATTCCAAATTAAATAACACACTTTTAAACATGCCTTTACAACTTAGATTCCAAATCTAATCCTTATGGGTCTCCAAGCCCAATAACATCCAATGTCCAATTTAATTAAAGTCCAATGGGATTTCAATTAATTTCATAAGGCATGGACTTTGGTCAAAGTGGGTCAAACCCAAATACTAAGCCCAATTAAGGAATCACCATTATTTGCCAAGAAACCAATTTAGGCCCATTAGGTCCAATTAAACATAAAAGGCCCATTAGTCATATTTGGACTTAATGGAATGGTTTAGGCCCAATTTGGATCCAATCCAATTGTCCTAAACCAACTTGGCCCAACCAAGCCCATTAGGCCCAAACACAACAATTTAAAGCCCAATTCAAAATCAAGCCCAATTAATTAAATTTTAAAATTCCAAATTTCATAATTCAATTAATCAAAGTGTTTAGCCATGATTAACCATTAAATTAACATTTCCAAAATACTAATCTAACCAATTAATCATGCTTATCATCATCAACACATGTCCAACATTATTGAATCAAAAAATCATCTCATTACATGCTTCAATACTCACGGCATTTTAGGGTTTATATGTCCGATTCCGATTTCAATCCAATTGAACCTCAAATCAACATTACCCAAGTCTTTAAACTCATCCAATGATCAAAAGAACAAAAAAATACCATGACATTAGGGCAAGTCAAGCATTCGGCCAAGCCTTAATTTTGGGGAAAAATTGATCCAATCCATTTTTTACAAAATTGATCACAAACAACTCCAAGTCATCCATATACAAGCATGCTCAAACAATTAATTTGGTCAAAACATGCTCAAATCCAATTTACCTAAAATTTACCCTAAGTTGATTTCATGCTCAAAATGGCTCTGATACCATTGTTGGGTTTCCCAAGATCAATCAAGCATATAAATTTAGTGAATACAAATAAGAAGTATGGTGGAATCATACTTACAAAGATCGGCTTTTGGATGCGAAGAACAACAAAAAAAAATTCCTCCAAGAACCTTTGATGTATTCAGCCAAGATGATCTCCAAGTGTAGGTGTCCAAGCTTAAAGCTTTGTGAGGATTCCAAGCTCTTGAGATGGTTTCCCTATCACCTTGTATTGATTCTTGAATGTGCTAGCAAGAAAAGAAGAAAAACAATTTTCCTTCTTTGAAGAGAAGCTCACGGTTTTGGCTTGAAGAGGGAGAGAGAGTTTTTTCTTTGTTTTGCCTTTTGTTTTCTTCAAACAATAATGAAAGAATGCTTTACAAAATTTGGTATATACTTTCAAAAAGTCAAATCCAAATTTTGGAGCCAAAAAATCAATTTAGATGCCCACAAGCACCAACATCGTGAATAATGACTGCATGTTACTCACCAAAAATGTGACTTGACATCCATCACTAAAGTGACAGGTGATGTGACTCGCGTGTGACTTATGGGCCCCACTTTAATTCAAAATCAAAGTGGTCCCGCAAACACATTCCGGGCTCAGGTTCGTTAATTCCGAATTAACAAATTTTCCGTTTTGACGTAATTGAATCAAATTCAATTAAATAATTATGCCTAGCAAAATTACTATCCACGTCGCTAACGAATTAATTCTAAATTAACTCGTTTGCCCGAATTAAAATCTAATTTTAATTCCACGTCGAAATCTAATTTCGTATAATATATCGAATATATTATTTTATCGATTAATTCCAAATTAATCGTTCTCTCTCTTCAAATAGTATTTTATCCCAGATAAAATCTCTCCGCTATTAATCCAAGATTAATAATGTTCGAATCATACGTCATCGGTGAATCTTCGGGAAGCGACCCAAGAGATCCCTGGATATATTGGCAGTAAATTCAGTCGTCGGACTATCCGAACACGTACGTACCTCGTACTACGTTTTTACCGATTTACGAGACAAGGTTGGCTTCTAGCAAAGCACCATGCCTACCCAATTCTCCAGAATATTCTTAATGGAATATACGATCTATATCAGACGTAGTATACAAAGTATTGCGTATTGCGATCCAGTATCGGATGATCACATGCAAGGCCTGGGGCTGGAATAGTGTCTACCCCGTACGAAGCATATATCGGATAACAAACAACTAGTCTCTTTAATCGAATAATCATGACATTGTCATATTATTCTGATGGTTGCAACACATTAGAGAACGTTTTGTATCCTTGCGTGATCATCATCTCCATATGACTGAAGTGATACTTCTGTCTTGACATCACATCCAATACACTACGATTCTCAATAAACCCAGAAGAGGCGTACACAGAACCTGTTAAAGTCCTGGACGACCAAAACCAAAGCGTATCGATTGTCGCAAGTACTAGCGATGCAAGTCTCAAGTTAAGACCAAATACACCTACCCTGATGCGGATTCCCATAGACACATAATCATACTACCAATGGGATTCCGCAGGGTCTATCCAGAGCGAAGCTATTTTCCGTACCATCGGTAAAACACAACCTCCTATCACATTTGCATAAGTATCCAATACTTAAATACATGAGAATTATGTTGTTACGCTTCCATAACACGCACAAGTGCAATACTAGTCTATTCCGCATTATCGATGTCCAGTCTCGATAATACTACGACTAGGGATGTTTAATGATTAAACCTTTAGGGATTGATATTGTCTCATATCTTATCAATCCGAACTAATCATAAGGACTTTTATCATTAATATTTCAAAGTAAATAAATTACAAAATGATAAAAGGCAATTTCATTGTCACATAGTTAATTTGTACAAAACCACAATGTTTTTACAAATAGTGACGCTATGGGTCATAACTGTCCAACAGTCAGCGATCTATTTAGATCAGACCTCCGCATGTTCGTTGGGTGTGGATAGATCTTCAAGGTGTCCTGTGTGTATCGAGATAGGATCCGTTAGTTCTGTGTATCAGAGCATAGGTAGTCCATATGATTAACAATCAGATAAAAACCACGGGCCCGTGGTACATTTTAAAAGTTAGTTCTAAATTTTCTTTTGGAGATTGCTAATAGAATAGTCGACTGGATAATCCTATAGAGATTTGACGTTTACATCTATATCTCTGGGATTTATCCGAATACATGTGACGGAGGAATTAAACATTTGCCATGACCTCGACCTATATGATTCAGTGAGTTTATCTGTGATCGTCATAATTTACGGGTGGATAAATTATGGACACGAAATTGGATTTCATGATGGATATGCCTGAATCTAGAAAGTCTCACTAACGAAACATACTCGTAGAGCACTAGGGCAATATTATGAATAATATTGATTATTTATAAAGTCGTTTAAAGGTTAAACGCAAGATATGTGTATATGGACCCGATAGTCATTTCTTTAATTTTTGGGTATTTGCATTTGATATTAGATTAATTCAAATACACATTAATTAATTGTGAAATTGAGATATTTGACTAACATCATAATATATATGTGTATTTAATATTTAATGTAAATATAATACATATATTTAATATTTTTTAATTAATTAATTAATTCATTGTTAAATGATTAAATTAATTAAAATATAAATATCTTAAAGTTATGATATTATATTTTCTTTAATGACTTGAGTTGCCAATATTGACTTGCTTTATTCATTAAATGGTTTAATTATTAAAGTAACAAGTTGATAAAGCAAAACTTTAAATGAAAAAAAATATCTAGATATTATACTTAGAAAAATTCGGCCAAGGCTATTATTGTGGAAGTATATATTGTTTTGTTTCATTTAGGGTTTGTTAACCTTTCACACTTTATCAAAAACTCCATTAAAAGGAAAGCAAAGAAGCTTGAGAGAAAGAAAAGAAAAATCAAAGAAAAACTTGGATTTAAGTAAGTATTTCCAACTTACCATTAGAGAGTAAAATATTCCTATTGTTCTTGGCTACATCTTGTGATGTTCTTAAGTTTTTCTATTCTTTATTCTTTGTAATTTTTGTTGGATGAAAGTTTGATAAGGGGTTGAGCATGTATATACAATTTATAGAATGTTACTAATGAACTAGTAAGCATTCTTTTCATGGTTTAGAACCTTGTTGCCATTATAGAGTTATTTACCCACTCTTAAATGACCTAGAATTATTCTATAGTTGTTTCATTATGGTGAGGCTTGATTGGTTTTGTAGAAACATGATTGAAGTGTTGGATTTAACCAATTTGGTCTAATTTGTCTAATTTGATGAAATTGAAAAATTAGGGTTTAATACCACTTCCAAATTTGGGGCTTTTCATTTATATGGTGTATTTGGATGTGTATATGATGCATGTAAAATATTGGGTTGATTGGATTTTTTCTTATGTGTTTTGGACATTGGAAGTGCAAAATGTACATTAATCCACTCCTACAAGGCTCACGGCCTTGGTGCATATTTTTGGGGTTTTTTTTGCTAATTGTGTTTTGACATTTGGGACATATTAAATTCATATTAGAAATGATTTAGAATCATTCAAAATTGTTTTGAATAATTTCGGATTAAAAATGAACAAAATATTATGTTTAAAGGCAATTCGGTAAATTCACATAAATTTGATTTATAGTGTTTTATTTCATAATTTGATAATTGGATAATTGAATAAATAAGTTTATTTAATTAATCCGAGAAAAAATTTTGAAATCGAAAAATTTTGATTTTCCACTATTCCGCTGCGTTACCAAATTTCCGCAATAAAACTCCTTCAAAATGGTATCAGAACGAGTCTGATTCTAGGCCCCCTAAAATGATTAGCCTTTTAAATTCAATATTTAATCATGTTTTCTTGACTTTATACATGCATGTTATTATCTAATTTGATTAGATTTAGGGTGTATGACACTTAGCGGAAAAATCCCTAATTAATAAGGTTTAATTGTAATTATGTATTTGATGCATGTTATTTGGTCTGTCTTGTCAATACGGTTTATAAATATTTCTCCATGACTACATTTGAGACCATGTCTTTGCTGTGAGGGTGTATCCGGTAGAGATTTATTTATACCGGATGTATATTAGATACTAGATAAATTCAAGCGAAAGTGTTATCCACAACGTGCCCTAGCTGTCAGGGTTACGCAAGTAACTTGAGTTTATCATTGACGAGTTTAACCTTGGTACGTCCTTGTGGGCCTGCCTTAGAAGCGACAACGAGAAACGACCAGGACCGGAAACCCAGGAGTCACTTGTGAGTGATTGACAATGAGTTGTCTACCTGATGAATATACGTAGGCGAGACCGTGCCTCTGCTGTGAGCTGAAATATATTCATGGGATCCACCTTTCACTATTTGTATTTAATTTAATTATTAAATCTTTGTATTCTGTTGGGGACTACAGTATTGCATGATTTAGTGGGATGGGCATTTTTAGATAAAAATCCATGATCTAGTTTATACTTATGATATTATATGAAATTGCTTAATTTCTGCTAACCGTTTTTCGTGATCTATATGATAGATTTGCGATGGCGGCACCATCTACTAATCAGTTTGCGCATATGCTTGATGCGAACAAACTCAAAGGCACTGATAACTTCGCCGATTGGGAATTGGATTTGAGGATTGTCCTCGACTCCGAGAAGTTGGATATGTTCTTGAGGGTCCACTGCCCATTGCTGTTGCAGAGGATGCTACACCGGAATAACGCGAAGTCTTCCAAGCTTGGAAGGATGATGATTTAAAAGTTAAATCATACATCTTAAGTTCACTTTCACCGAGACTCAAGAAACAGTACTATGGCATGTTAGATGCGTATAATATGATGACACGATTGAGACAATCGTTTGAGAACCAAGAACAAGTTGTTGTTCACAAGTCGCAATGGAACTGTTCCATGCACAATTGGATGAGGGGAAAGTTGTTAGCCCACATGTTCTTCAGATGATCAATTTTATCGATCAATTGAGGCAACATAATCTCATCCTGAATGACATTCTCGGTATGAGTGTAATTCTTGGTTCGCTCACAACTTCTTATCGCCAGTTTGTGATGTATTTCAACATGAATAGGATTGTCTGCACCTACCAAGAGCTGCATAGGATGTTGCTCACGGCGGAAGAGGACCTCAAGAAGGGAGTACCGACTCGCCATCCGAGACCTACTTCTCTATCTGCTTCTTCCTAGACTTGGACAAAGGGAAAGAAGAAGAAAGGGAAGAAGAAGAAGGGTTTCGGTTCTCAACCACAGGCAAAGATAACTAAGCCCAAGAAGGCTTCTGAAGTCAAGTGCCATCACTGCAGCAAAGTTGGGCACTTGAAGAGGAACTGTAATGATTACATTGCCCAGCTGAGGAGTGAGAGAGCATCTACATCAAATACATTTATTTTTCCAGTTATTGATTTATCTTTGGCTTATGAAGCTGTTACATCCAGTTGGATTTTAGATTCTGCTTGTCCTATTCACATTTGCAATTCGTTGCAGGTGCTGAAGGAAAGTAGAAGACTGAAGCCTGGAGAGATGCAGTTGCGATTCGGGAGTGGAGAATCTCTGGATGCAGTTGCAGTGGGAGTATGCGAGATCTCATTGCCGAATGGGACACTTTTGTTATATGAAAGTCATTTTGTACCTGGATGTGTAGCTAATATTATATCTCTTTTTGTAATAGATACATAAGGTTATCGTATTAATATTAAGAACTGTTCTTTGTATTTATATGATAAAAGTAATATTCAGATCATTGTTGTCCAAATCATATGCATTATACATTGCAAACTTCAAAAGATATTTTAAATAATATAGTTAATAAACGTAGTTTACCTGTAATTAATAATACTAAACTTTGGCATATGCGGCTGGGTCACATAGGCGTTAAACGCCTTACCCAATTGGTTAGGAATGGTTTGATACCAGATTTAACCTTTGAATCATATCCAACTTGTGAATCCTGTATTGAGGGTAAAATGACCAAAGCCCCATTTTTTGGTGTTGGACATCGAGCCACTAACTTACTGGAACTCGTACATTCTGATGTATGTGGTCCACTAAGTCGGACTGCTCACAGTGGTTATTCGTACTTCGTTACCTTTACCGATGATCTGTCACGGTACAGTTATGTGTATTTGATGTGACATAAATCGGAAACCTTTGAAAAGTTCAAAAAGTTCCTAAATGAAGTAGAAAAACAAACTGGTCAATATATTAAATGCCTTCGATCTGATCGAGGCGGAGAATATATGAGTGGTGAGTTCATGGATTATATGAAGGAGAATGAGATTCTCACTCAATATACTCCTCTAGTTACTACACAACACAATGAAGTGTCTGAGAGGAGAAATCAGACTTTATTGGATATGGTCCGATCGATGTTGAGTTTCACAGATTTGCCCTATTACTTATAGGCTACACTTTTTTAACAGCTGCACATCTTTTGAATAAGATTCCTTCAAAAGCTGTTCATACGACTCCGTATGAGATATGGTTCGGTAGGAGACCAAATCTTAGTTACATTAAGGTTTGAGTTGTCATGCCTATGTTAGGGTGACTCAGCAAGATAAGCTTTCGCCTCGAGGGCAACAGTTTAGGTTTGTCGATATCCTTCGAATACGAGGGGATATCTGTTTTATGATACCGAGCATCGAAATATGTTCGTAGCTCGCTTCGTAAAATTTCTAGAAGTAGAATTTTTATCTGAAGGTGGTAATCATAGACAGGTTAAACTTGATGAAGTCCAACCTGAAAACAACGAACCAACGGAGGAACCTGAAGTTTAAGTAGATGAAAGACCTTCAACACACACACTCCGTAGGGTATCTAGACCTCCTGAACGCTTGTATTTGATACAAGAAAAGAGTTTGGATGTTCTCTTAGTTAAAGAGACAGACCCTTTTACCTATAGAGAATCGATGTTGGACATCGACTCCGTGAAATGGAAAAGTGCCATGAAATCTGAAATAGACTTAATGCATGATAATCAAGTTTGGGACTTGGTTCCGCTTCTCGAAGGAATTCTTCCTATCGGTTCTAAATGGGTTTACAAAAGGAAGCACGGGCCTGATGGTAAGGTTGAAACTTACAAGGCCCGACTGGTAGCAAAAGGTTACACGCAGCGACCTGACGTCGACTATGATGAAACTTTTTCACCAGTTGCAATGCTTAAGTCTATTCGGATTTTGCTTTTTATAGCTGCGTATCATGACTACGAGATTTGGCAAATAGATGTCAAAACGGCTTTTCTAAATGGATTTCTTGATGAAGAAATCTATATGGAACAGCCAGAAGGTTTTGTGTCCAGCGAAAACTCGGGTATGGTATGTAAGCTTAAGAAGTCCATTTATGGACTTAAATAAGCTTCACGAAGTTGGAATCTTTGATTCGATGAGATTATTAGATCGTCTGGTTTTCTCAAGAATTCGAAAGAACCCTGTGTGTATCAGAAGGCCAGTATGAGCATGGTCGTATTTTTAGTCCTATATGTTGATGACATCCTAATAATTGGGAATGATTTATGTATGTTACAAAGCGTCAAAGCGTACCTCTATAAGAATTTCTCCATGAAGGACTTGGGAGAAGCTTCCTATGTTTTGGAGATAAAACTCTATAGAGATAGACAAAGGAAGCTGATTGGGTTATCCCAATCAACGTACATAGATAAGATCTTGGAACGGTATAATTTTGGTAACTGTAAGACAGCAAACATACCGTTCAGACATGTGATTCATCATTCATAGAAGATGAGTCCACAAACAGAAGATGAAAAGGTTAGAATGTCTAGCCAACCTTATGCTTCGTGTTTGGGTAGCATAATGTATGACATGTTATGTACAAGGCCTGATATCAGTTTCGCTGTTAGCGTAACTAGTCGATATCAGTCCAATCCAGGTAATAACCATTGGATGGCCATTAAACATATCCTAAAGTATCTTAAAGGTACTAAGGATAAGTTAATAATTTATGGAGGAAATGAACTACAAGTTAATGGGTATACGGATTCCGATTTCCAATCGGATCCCGATGATAGAAAGTCTACATCTGGATTCGTATTTACCCTTAACAGTGGTGCAGTTTGTTGGAAGAGTTCAAAACAGGGATCAACAGCAGATTCCACCACTGAGGCAGAATATATTGCAGCTTCTGAAGCTGCAAAAGAGGCTGTGTGGATAAAGAAATTTATCACAAAATTGGGAGTTGTCCCAAGTATCGAGAATGCGATTCCGTTATACTCTGATAATACTGGAGCCATTGCACAAGAAAAGGAACCGAGGGCGCATCAGAAGTCATGTGGAACATAAGTACCACTTCAATCGAGAGATTGTGTTGCGAGGGGATATTGTTGTGTGCAAGGTACCGGTGAAGATAATGTAGCAGACCCGCTGACAAAGGCCATACCTCCGAAGTTATTTGATAAACACTTGGAGTCGATGGGTATTAGATACAATCATTATTGGCACTAAAGCAAGTGAGAGTTTTTGTTGGGGTTGGTGCTCAGAGCGCCAATTCCTGGTTGTATTTCTTTGAGAATACTACTGTAAAACGTTATTATTATGAATAATATATGCAGTTTCTATAATGTAATGTATATTTTAATATGGTAAAGACGTATTGACATTAGAATGACTAGTCATGATGCTGTTGCAAAAGCGTCGCAACTGACATTGAGTAGTATCATGACGTTGTCATTCTCAGACAGTTCCTGGTCAAGGTTTACACTACTTGGTCAGTAAAGTAAACCCGTTTAGACCGGTACATGTTGTATACTGGAATGTATGATTCCAATGGTTTCTCAATGAACCATAAGTCTTGGAGACTAGTATAGACGTGTAGGTGTTTATAGCGGATAAAAACTGAAAGACTCACCGAAGATTCTTAATGGATGGTACACCAACGTCAATAAGAATCTTATCGGGTTGAGTAGCACTTGTGATTCTTCGACTTGAGATACCACTATGGGCACATGAGACATCTTCCACACTTAGATGGCAGTCACGTCACCGATCTATTTAGATCAGACCTCCGCCTGTTCGTTGGGTGTGGATAGATCTTCAAGGTGTCATGTGTTTATCGAGATAGGATTCATCAGTTCTGTGTATCAGAGCATAGGTAGTCCATATGATTAGCAATCAGATAAAAACCATAGGCCCGTGGTACATTTTAGAAGTTAGTTTTAAATGTTCTTTTTAGATTGCTAATAGAATAATCGACTGGATAATCCCTATAGAGATTTGACGTTTACATCTATATCTCTGGGATTTATCCGGATTCCTGTGACGGAGGAATTATACATTTGCCATGACCTTGACCTGTATGATTCAGCGAGTTTATCTTTGATCGTCATAATTTACGGGTGGATAAATTATGGACACAAAATTGGATTTCGTGATGGATATGCCTGAATCTAGAGAGTCTCACTAATGAAACATACTCGTAGAGCACTAGGGCAACATTTATGAATAATATTGATTATTTATTAAGTCGTTTAAAGGTTAAACGTAAGATACATGTGTATGGACCTGATAGTCATTTCCTTAATTTTTGTGTATTTGCATTTAATATTAGATTAATTCAAATACACATTAATTAATTGTGAAATTGAGATATTTGACTAATATCATAAATACATATGTGTATGTAATATTTAATGTAAATATAATACATATATTTAATATATTTGTAATTAATTAATTAATTAATTAATTAATTGTTAAATGATTAAATTAATTAAAATAAATATCTTAAAGTTATGATATGATATTTTCTTTAATGACTTGAGTTGCCAATATTGACTGCTTTATTCATTAAATGGTTTAATTATTAAAGTAACAAGTTGATAAAGCAAAACTTTAAATGAAATAAAAAAAAATCTAGATATTATACTTAGCAAAATTCGGCCAAGGCTATTATTGTGGAAGTATATATTATTTTGTTTCATTTAGGGTTTGTTAACCTTTCACACTTTATCAAAAACTCCATTAAAAGGAAAGCAAAGAAGCTTGAGAGAAAGAAAAGAAAAATCAAAGAAAAGCTTGGATTTAAGTAAGTATTTCCAACTTACCATCAGAGAGTAAAATATTCCTATTGTTCTTGGCTACATCTTGTGATGTTCTTAAGTTTTTATATTCTTTATTCTTTGTAATTTTGGTGGATGAAAGTTTGATAAAGGGGTTGAGCATGTATAAAGTTTATAGAATGTTACTAATGAACTAGTAAGCATTCTTTTCATGGTTTTAGAACCTTGTTGCCATTCTAGAGTTATTGACCCACTCTTAAATGACTTAGAATTGTTCTATAATTGTTTCATTCTGGTGAGGCTTGATTGGTGTTGTAGAAACATGATTGAAGTGTTGGATTTAACCAATTTGGTCTAATTTGATGAAATTGAAAAATTAGGGTTTAAGACCACTTCCAAATTTGGGGCTTTTCATTTATATGGTGTATTAGATGTGTATATTATGCATGTAAGATATTGGGTGATGGATTTTGTCTTAATGTGTTTTGAACATTGGAAGTGCAAAATGCACATTAATCCACTCCTACAAGGCTCACGGCCTTGGTGCATATTTTTGGGGGTTTTTGTTGCTAATTGTGTTTTGATATTTGGGACATATTAAATTCATATTAGAAATGATTTAGAATCATTCAAAATTATTTTGAACAATTTCGGATTAAAAATAAACAAAATGTTATGTTTAAAGGCAATTCGGTAAATTCACATAAATTTGATTTATAGTGTTTTATTTCATAATTTGATAATTGGATAATTGAATAAATAAGTTTATTTAATTAATCCGAGAAAAAATTTTGAAATCGGAAAATTTTGATTTTCCACTATTCTGCTGCGTTACCGGATTTCCGCAATAAAACCCATTCAATTATGACTCTCACTCTCAGTTCAACCATACAATACCTTTATGGAAAAATCAGAACTTCTTTATTAAGTTACTTTTCAAACTTAATGAAGACATCAACCCCACTAAAGCAATACATCCGAGGATGACACTTTCTGATTTATCACTTGCACAACAAGAGTGCACATATTAAAGCAAGGCTTGATTGAGCTTACCAAGTCAAGTTAGGCCTGCCAAGCTTTCTACGTGGAAAAGAGATAAGAAGTTATTCGAGGAAAAAATAGACTAGTCATCGATTACAAACCTCTCAATCACTTTCTCCAAGATGATAAATTTCATTTACCTAAAATCAATTCTCTTTTTGTCCACCTCATTGATGCCCATATCTTTTCAAAGTTTGACTTGAAAGCTTTTAATTATTGTGTTTTATTATCTTATGAAATTATTGCATTTGTCTTTGTATGCTTTTGTTAAAGCAATTATCGTTGTCATGCTTTTACTTTTGCTTTAGCATCTTTGCTTTTAGTCTATGTCAGCTTTAGCATATTTGCTTTGTTGTTTGCTTTATTAAAATTTATGCCACGTTTGTGGTTATCGTTCATCTTAAGTAGGGGTCATGTCCTACCAAGATTCCTTATATTTGTTTTGTGTTTCCTCCTCCAGCCTATATAAGGAGAATGATTTTCATTTTGTAATCAAGCTTAGTTTTTGAAATTTCATCAATGATATTACTAAGGTTTGCTTACATGAGTGTTCATTAAACTTCCATATCTCTTATCGAAACCCAAAGTTCTATGTATGCCTCATAGCCCCCTTTCTTCTTCATACTGATCATAAGTATGCTCTATACCCGCTCTTCATGGGATCTTGCACATTAAAACATGATTAGATTCGTGGTATTAAAGTTTTCTCTTGTATCAGTATTTTGATCATTTTCTGATCTCTCCATTAGAAAATAGTTATACTATTGAGACATTGGTTGTCTCTCATATACTATCAGTTTGTCATACTATTAAGACATTGGTTCTCCCTCATATACTATCAGTTTGTTACAGAGTAAGTATGATATGCAAAAGAGCGTACTCATTGAGGACTGTTGAAGCTATGAAAAATCATGTGTCTGTTCGAGATGGTGTGAGTATATCAATCTGAATGTTTCATTATATGGAATATGAGAAAGCACTCAGGGAGGTCTTAGTCTTAGGTTTTCATTCTGAGAAATATGAGGAAACACTCAGAGAGGTCCTAGTCTTGAGATGTATAAGCAGATTCTGCTGCGGAGCTCCCACTGTCTGGTATCTCCAATATGAAAATCATCCTCCTTATATAGGCTGGAGGAGGAAACACAAAACAAACGTAAGGAATCTTAGTAGGACAAGACCCATACTCAAGATGAACGATAACCACAAACGTGGCATATACTTTAATAAAGCAAAAGTTAAAGCAAAGATGTTAAAGCTGACACATACTAAAGCAAAGATGCTAAAGCAAAAGCTGGCTCTGACAAAAGCAAGAGTAAAAGCAGGACAATGACAATTGCTTTAACAAAAGCATCAAAAGACAAAGGCAATAATGCCAGAAGACAAAAAAACACAATAATTAAAAGTTTTCACATGTTGTGACTTGGCGACAGGTTGCAATACTCATACTATGGGTCATCAGAGGTGATGGAATAGCCACAAACACTTTTAAACCATGCTTCATTTTCAGAAGTCATGTATTCAAACGGAGGTGGAGGTTTTTCTTCCTCAAAATCTTCATAAGGGTCTTGGGAGTCCTGAAACAAAGTAGTAATTGAGCCGGGGCCTTCTTCTTTGACAATGATTCCAGGAGGGTGATTCATATGCTTAGGACTGAGAGAAGTACTGTGAATTAGATCATTCTTAGGCTGGAAATTATTAAGGACCGCAAAATGATTGAAAATTTCTTGGATCAAATTGTTATATTGTAATAGCAGGAAGTCAAAAATAATCTTCCATTCATAAGCCTGACTTTGGCTCCAAAATAACTTGGTCTCTGGGTGTTGGAAATATGGCCTATGCATAATCCATATAGAATAAATTTTGGTAGCCATATTAAGAGGTTGATACCAGAGTCCTCCTTTTTTCATGATCTGTTTGGTTTCATTTCTCCACCATTGAATAAGATTGAACCAATCGAGGAATGTCCGAACCAAAGAGGCTTTGTACCTGTTATTGTGGAGGTGCTTATACAAAGACCAAATTGGGAAAACAAATATCCCACTGTAAAGTACCGTGAGACACCACATGTATCATAACTCGTCACAGGTCATGTTCATGGAGGAATCAAGGTAGAAACCCGTGGTAAAAGGACAATATGGTAGAACTTAGAGAAAGAAAAATGATCATTCTTGAGATGTTGGATCTTGGATTGGAAATGGAATATATGGTTTTTGGCATAAGTCTGGATTTGGTTAAGACTGGTAAAGGTGACCCCTGGAGGGAAATACCTTTTGTTCTCAATTGTATGGAGGAGGTGAGAAGAGACATAAGGTTGTGGCGGACTTGCCAAAGAGACGAGGGACAAATTTGATGAAGGTAACAAGATGAAGGGTATAACTTCTTGAGAGTAAATAAGAAATTAGATTATGGTCTCCTTTTATATGTTGTACTGTGATATTATATTTAGAGAACTACTTTTTTAATCTCAAGGGAGGGCCTAATATTTTGTATAGTTTCTCGGGTTTTGCCAATGTTTTGATGTGTTTTATTGTTATTTTGCAGATAAATAAAGTTTGGAAAACATTGGAAGCAATTTGAGGCCAAAACAGTGAAAATGGACAAAATAGGGCAATTTTGTAATTTTCGCGTCGCACCGCCAAGACATCCAGCATCGCGACGTCTAACATGCGCTGCCTGCTAACCTGCACCGTGGACACGTGGACCAATCAGAGAAGTTTTATAACATTCACCGGATGCTAACATGCGCCGATTTACTAACGTGCGTCGTGCCACGTGTCATCATCACAGAAGATCAGCTAACGTGCGCCGGCTGCCACGTGTCGAAACTCCATTGGACCGATTCAAAGCATGTGCCACGTGTCAAGCTCCTATTGGACCGAATCTTCAGCAAATCACATCCTGCCACGTGTCGCGCTCATTGGACTGAATTATCCACAAATCATGTGCTGCCACGTGTCACCTTTCCATTGGATCGAACGTCCAGCCACTCACATCGTGACACGTGGCACTCTCTCATGGTGCCGACAACATGCGTGGTCAAAGCCGCGTAGACCGAGTTACTGTTTGGGCGGCGCGACGCCAAAGGGTTTAGTGGCGCGACGCCCAATGCCGAATTTTGCCTATAAATTGAGGCCTTCAGAATTCATTTTTCCTCGTGCTTTCCTTGGGAGTTTTTCCCTGATTTTATAGGAAGCATCTATTTTTGTAAATTATTTGTAATAATAAAATTATGTATTTTTATTTTTAGTTTTTAATACGGCATTTTATTTATTTACTTTTATGTTTTGTAGTTAATTTTACCGCTGGGGTAAAAGGTGAAACATTTAATATAATTATCTAGGTAAATCTCACTTAATTATAATATTTAAATTATAATTTAATCGGATTAATTAATGGCAGACTTTATTACCGCCTATATGGCTGGTTTAAATATAAATTACCTTACCGCCTATATAGCTGGTCTTTATGTGACAGATAATTACCGCCTATATGGCTGGTGTAGTTGGACTAAATGGATTACCGCCTATTTGGCTGGTTTTAAATGTTTAACATTATTAATTCCTGAGAAAGCAGAACAGAAAATCATTTATATATTATAATAAGTGAGATTCCTAGATAAGAAATATTAAATGTATATCCTCTAACCCCAATATTTTATTTTACTCTTGGGAAGTGATGAAACACAATATTACTAGGCTTAATAATTGATTTAATTACATATTGGGTAATTCTTTAGTTTATTTATTGAGTCTTAAGCTTAATGCTTCATGTTGCCTGATCACCAATAAGATTGATGTGGTAAATCTAAAATGAACTAGACATAGGGATTTTAGGTTTCAGCCTTAGATTCAATAGCCCACGATCTTCCTTGAGGATAGATAACCCTTTAATAGATTTCCTTACAGGATAGACATATACCTGTCGGGCGGGGGTAGCCACAATTGGAACTTGAACTTAATGAATCCAGGTAATTTGGTTGACATAGGAATATGGTTCAATTGGGTTATACTGGGTATTTGCGTCTGACCATCGGAAGAGGCTTTTGCATATCATCGTGTTCCAGGTTAGCAAACTGATTAATTACACATAAGTAAGATAATCAATTCATCTTTAGAATAATATTGTGTGGAGTCATGACCCTAGATCTTTGAGTCTTTTCTTTTATTTTCCTTAGTATTTTCTTTTGACTATGTTTTTATTTTAATTAGCAAATCCACATTCAACCAACTAAAAGCAATCAATTCCTTTCTCCCTATAATTAGATACCTGTAAATAAATAGTATCAATAATTAATAACAACAGTATGAATTAAGTCCTCGTGGGATCGATATTTTATACTACTTGAACGATATGTGCGCTTGCGTTATACGTGTGTGTTTACGCCGATCAAGTTTTTGGCGCCGTTGCCGGGGACTTATTTTTCTTGAGTTATTAATTTTGAAGCTATCTAATTTACTTGTATCTAATTTTCTTTATTTTTATCTGTAATTTTTATTTCTTTCTTTTATTTTCAGGTGGTTGAAAAATGGAACATTATTGGGAGATTGAGAGATTGTGTGCTTTACAAGAAGATACACCCCAAATTTGGGAGCAACAGTCCGGTTTTCTGAGGCCTGTTGTCCAGCCCAACAACTATCACTGGATGTCATAACCAATCAACACTATATTTGCTCAACAGAACGAAATGGGGAGATGTATAATATGTGATGGTAACCACCCGAGCGATCAATGTATTTACCTTTCAGAGTGGCAGAATTATTGGAATCATTCAAGGTACGAAGAATCATCAAATTTTCCATCTTATTCACCATCTACCTACGATCTTCATCAACAACCAGAACCATCAGAGGAAGATCAGATAATTTACATGCTCAAAGATTGGATCAAGAAACAAGACGAAAAGTTGGACACAATGCTTGAAACATGCCAGAATCAATTTGAAAGTATTCAGAGACAATCAGCATCCATTCAGAGTATGACAGATCAAATAAGACAATTAACAGAAAACCAGAGCTACATACCTCAAGAACCATTTTCTGATGAAACTGAAGAAGCCTTCAAGTACCAATCATTTCACAATGACACTTCAACAGAGGAGGAGGCTGAGCAGTATCAACAACCAGAGGTATCAGTTCAAGAGCCCAAACCAGCAAAGTCTCTATTTGATTTTTATTATTCAGATTCTGACTCTGACAAAGAAGCTGAGCTGTTTGTACCAACTGCACCAAAAATTGAGGATGGAATTCTGTATCCTCAAAATGAAGATCTTGGAGCTTGCATTGCACAAATGTTTGAAGAAGATCTACATAAGCCAGTCACATTAACCTCAGAGGATGAAGACCTAATATCAGACACATCTTTACATCCTCAGATTGACACTTATGGAGCATGCATTTCACAGATGACAGATGAAGAACTGAATGCAGAAATCTTAAAATACATCTGTGAAGAAAAGATGGAGCAAGAAGCAGAGCAAATGGAGGAGAAAATGTATGACCCTATTGAAGATCCATAGCATTCAGGCGAAACATCACTGTTTTGGGGAGTACAAATTAGAGATATCACCCAGAAGCTTGACAGAATGGAACTTCCATTCAAAGTCAAGCATCATACGAGACCTCTTGATTTTCTTTCTTTCTTTTCAGGAACTACTGGAGCAACAAAGATCAAAAAGGTGGCACAAGCACTGAATGAGACAAAATTATTTTTGTCACCTTACCGTTGGAAGAGACCCTTCAAAAGCAACGCTCACAGGATTGTCTTTAATCGGACATCCAAAACGACGCTGAAACCTCATTGACAGATGGATTTCAGTCACGTCTGGCTGAAGACGATAAATTTCGCGCTGGTAGGGAGGCAACCCATGCAATTTGTTTTAATGTTTATTTTCATATTTTGTGTATACATGTTGTAGAGTTTTTAATGTTGTGTGTTATTTTTGTAGGGAAAAGCACAAACGGAGCATTTTAAGACAGTATGAATGATGTTTGGCAATCACAAAGATGAGAGCTAATTCATGAGTGATGGCTGAGTAAGGAATGAATTCTTGAGACGCATCCTAATGAATTTATACTAAGCGAGTGGCGTATTGCGTACACAATTCCGTTACCTTAATAATTGCTTTGATTTGCTTTTCTTTTGTTATTTTCTTTTATTTTCGCCGACAAGATCTAAAATTTTTGACTTTTCACGATTTATTTTAACGTTCATCTAACAATTGTCATTTGGCAGGTACTAGTGCTATTATTACTCACCCTTTTCAGGATCTATAAATTCAGCTCTACATTTTTCTCTTCGACACATCCAGATATACATCCAAATAAGAGAGAGAAAATGGAAGCAACTTCACAGCAGCGATTCAAGTGAATTTGCGTTTTCTATGGATCCAACACTGGAAATAAACCAGAATTCATTGAGGCTGCAAAGGAATTGGGGCGAGTCATAGCAGAGAAAAATATGCACCTAGTATATGGCGGTGGCAATCTTGGATTGATGGGAAGCATTTCAAAAGTCGTTCAGGAAGGTGGCGGACATGTTTTGGGAATCATCCCAAAACCTTTGGCGGACGAACAATTAATTGGACCAACAAATGGAGATGAACGCATTGTATCAGGTATGTCTGAACAAATCCATGAAATGATCAAAATTACGGATGCGTTTATTGTGTTACCAGGTGGGCTTGGAACATTTGAAGAAATGTTCACCGTAGCATCATGGGCACACTTAAACATTCATCGGAAGCCCATTGGGTTACTTAACATTGAGCATTTCTTCTATTTTCTGTTTGTATTTCTTGCGGAAGCCAAAAGACATGAGTTCGTCACAAAATCTGTTCAAGATATTTTCCTGACTGCTACAAAGGCCGAAGAATTAATGGACCAAATCCTAGCATTTGAACCAAAAATCGACCACATTCTTTCCAAGTTGAACTGGTCAGCTAGCGATCGTGGTAAGAAGCGTAAATAGGACATAGATCTTAATCGGTAATTTTTTCGTAAAATTTCAGTTAATCAGGTATGATCTTCTAAACTCTTCTTCTACTGTTTAATACATTGGGGACAATGTCTCATTTAGGTTTGGGGGGAATTAGTTGATTAGTATCTTGTTTTTAGTTTGTGTGTTGTTTTTAGTCCAAAATTTTTCGAAAAATTGAAAAATTTTACAAAAAAATCAAAAAAATATTTTATGTTTTTAATTTGATTAGTCGGGTGAAATTGATGAGAGATAACTGTGTAAGGAGTTCCTACTCCTCATAAGTATTTCAACCCATTTTCGAAACAAGTTAATTTTTGTTTATTTCCTTTTAAATTATTTAATTTGTAAATTCTCCATAAAACTGACTAAAATGGATCTTCATATGCTTAATTGACAGGTATTATCAACATATATGGTAACATACAGACATGAGTTGTAATTAAAAAGTTTTTAATATTCAGTGCTTTAGTTTAATTGGAGGAAGCATCTATAAAAGGCAATGGAGTAAAAAAAAATGTATGGGTGTTTTAACACCTAGTGCCCTAAAGCCAACTGGTTTGGGAGTCACTGACCCAAAGCTCGCTACATGGATCAAAGATGCTGCAAATATATATATATATATATGTAAAGTCTGAGTAATTAAGTCTGTATGAGTGTCTTAACACCTGGTGCCCTAAAACCAACTGGTTTGGGAGCCACCGACCCAACACTCGCTACATAGACGGAAGATATTGTATATAAATAAAAATAAATAAAATCAGAAAAAGAAAGAAAAAATCAGAAAAATTATTCCATTGCTATAAAAAGGTGTGAAGTCTGATAAAAATTTAGGACAAAAATATTACCCTCTTATCAACTACACTTGTGACTGTTGTGGGCGAAAATGAGTTGATTAATATTTTGTTGACTGTGTATATGGAGAATGGTAAATATAATCGGAGAATTTACTTATTCGGTAATTTAGAATGAAACAAAACAACTAGTAACTTGGAGTAGAAGTTTCACCTGATTAGTCATTAACTTCTTTGTTCTCTTTTATCTAGTCTTTTTGCTTTTGTGTGCATTAGTTTCAATACCTTTTTACTTTTGTAAAATGTTTGTGGGTATCATTGCTGTAAACCCTCACGAGACTACTGTAGGGGTTTTAGGGGCTAAATCCGGTAACGCAGCGGAAACGGTGGAAAATCAAATTTTCCGATTTCAAAACTTTTTCTCGGATTCATTAAATAAACATATTTATTTAATTACCCAATAATCAAATTATGAAATAAAATTCAATAAATCAAATTTATGTGAATTTACCGAATTGCCCTTACACTTGGCATTTTGTTCATTTTAGTCTGAAATTGTTCAAATCAATTTTGGATGATTCTAAATCATTTCTAAGATGAACTTAACATGTCCTAAATGTCAAAATACCAAAAGCAACAAAGAACCCAAAAATTAGCTATTTGGCCGAGAGCACCAGGGGGGGTTGTGCATTTTTCAATTTCCATGTTCAAAACACATCAAGATGAAATCCAATCAACATAAGATTTAATCTGTATTATATACACATCCAAATACACAACATAAATGAAAATCCCCAAATTTGGATGAGGTCCCAAACCCTAATTTTTCAATTTCTTCAAATTGGACAAATTAGACCAAATTTGTTAAATCAATTACTTTAATCATGTTTCTTCCATCCAATTAAAGTCTCAACACAATGAAATAACTATAGATCAAATCTAGGTCATTTAAGAGTGGGTCAACAACTCTATATTAGCAACAAATTTCAAAAACATAAAAAGAACACTTATAACTACACTAGTTACAAACTTCCTTCATCATACATGCTCAACACTTTCATCAAAACTTCCATCATCAAAAACACAAAGAATAAAGAAAATAATAACATAAGAACATCACAAGATGTAGCCTAGAACATAAGGAACATTTTCCTTTCTAATAGCAAGTTAAGAAAACTCACTAAAATCCAAGCTTTTCTTTGTTTTTTTTTTTTTTTTTGCCTTTCTTCCTCTCAAGCTGCCTTTGTTTCCAATCTTTAATGGAGTTTGTGAAAAAGTGTATTAGGTTAATTTACCAAAATGAAATGAAAACAATATATACTTGCCTAAAAAAAGGCCTGGGCCGAAAATGGCCACAAGCATATACAAAAGTTTTAATTTCAATTTCATTTGGTTTTAATTAGATCAACTTGTCAAAATATCTAAAACACTTTATAGATATTTTAATTAAGTCAACAAAGGCAACTTAGCCATTTAATCAAATATCTAAATCTTAAGATATTTATATTTTAATTAATTTAATCATTTAACAATTAAATAATTAATTAATTAATTAAATATAAATATATTAAATATATGTATAATATTTACATTAAATATCAAATACATATATTCATTTACGATATTAGTCAAATATCTCAATTTGACAATTAATTAATGTGTATTTGAATTAATCAAGTATTAATTGTAAATACACAAAAATTAAGGAAATGACTATCGGGTCCCTACACATGTATTTTGCGTTTAACCTTTAAACGACTTTATAAATAATCAATATTATTTATAAATGTTGCTCTACTCCTCTACGAGTATATTTCATTATTGAGACTCTCTAGATTCAGGCATATCCGTCACGAAATCCAATTTCGTGTCCAAAATTTATCCACCCGTAAATTATGACGATCACGGATAAACTCGCTGAATCATACAGGTCGAGGTCATGGAAAATGTGTAATTCCTCCGTCACAGGTATCCGGATAAATCCCAGAGATATAGATGTAAACGTCAAATCTCTATATGGATTATCCAGTCGACTATTCTATTAGCAATCTCAAAAAGAACATTTAGAACTAACTTCTAAATTGTAATACGGGCCCATGGATTTTATCTGATTGCTAATCATATGGACTACCTATGCTCTGATACACAGAACTGACGGATCCTATCTTGATACACATAGGACACCCTGAGGATCTATCTACACCCAACGAACAGGCGGAGGTCTGATCTAAATAGATCGGCGACGTGACTACCATCTAAGTGTAGAAGATGTCTCATGTGCCCACAATGGCATCTCAAGTCTAAGAATCACAAGTGCTACTCAACCCGAGAAGATTCTTATTGACGTTGGTGTAACATCCATTAAGAATCTTTGGTGAGTCGTTCAATGTTTATCCGCTATAAACTCCTACACGTCTATACTAGTCTCCAAGACTTATGGTTCATTGAGAAACCATTGGAATCATATATTCCAGTATACGACATGTACCGGTCTCAACGGGTTTACTTTACTGACCAAGTAGTGTAAACCTTGACCAGGAACTGTCTGAGAATGACAACGTCATGATACAACTCAATGTCAGTTGCGACGCTTTTGCAACTGTACCATGACTAGTCATTATAAGGTCATTACGTCTTTAAAGATACATTATATTATAGAAACTGCATATATTATTCATAATAATAATGTTTTACAGAAGTATTCATAAAGAAATACAACCAAGAATTGGCGCTGTGAGCACCAACCCCAACAACTACAACTAGTCCACTAGGGACACCTAGGGGTTTAAAGGCTTGTTGCATATGCTAAATGCAACCGTGATCCCTACGAAAGTGGTTTAGCTTAGTTAAATTTATTTTTGTTTTGTTATTTTGTGTTTTGCTCGAGGACTAGCAAAATGGTAGTTTGGGGGTGTGATGAGTGGTATTTATATCACTATTTTCCACTCATTTAGCCTAATATTTTGTATAGTTTCTCGGGTTTTGTGAACGTTTTGATGTGTTTTATTGTTATTTTACAGATAAATAAAGTTTGGAAAACATTGGAAGCAATTTGAGGCCAAAACAGTGAAAAAGGACAAAAAAGGGCAATTTTGTAATTTTCGCGTCGCGCCGCCAAGACATCCAGCGTCGCGACGTCTAACGTGCGCCGCCTGCTAACCTGCGCCGTGGACACATGGACCAATCAGAGAAGTTTGCTAACATGCGCCAGATGCTAACGTGCGCCGATTTGCCAACGTGCGTCGTGCCACGTGTCATCATCACAGAAGATCAGCTAACGTGCGCCGGCTGCCATGTGTCGAAACTCCATTGGACCGATTTAAAGCGCGTGCCACGTGTCAAGCTCCTATTGGACCGAATCTTCAGCAAATCACATTCTGCCACGTGTCGAGTTGGACCGAATTATTGACGAATCATGTGCTGCCACGTGTCACCTTTCTATTGGACCGAACGTCCAGCCACTCACATTGTGACACATGGCATTCTCTCATGGTGCCGACAACACGCGTGGTCAAATCCGCGTAGACCGAGTTACAGTTTGGGTGGCGCGACGCCAATGGGTTTTGTGGCGCGACGCCAATGCCGAATTTTGCCCTATAAATTGAGGCCTTCAGAATTCATTTTTCCTCGTGCTTTCCTTGAGAGTTTTTCCCTGATTTTTTTTAGAACATCTATTTTTGTAAATTATTTGTAATAATAAAATTATGTATTTTTAGTTTTAGTTTTAATACAGTATTTTATTTATTTACTTTTATGTTTTGTAGTTAATTTTACCTCTGGGTTAAAAGTGAAACATTAATATAATTATCTAGGTTAATCGCACTTAATTATAATATTTAAATTATAATTTAACCGAATTAATTAATGGCAGACTTTATTACCGCCTATATGGCTGGTCTTTATTTGACAGATAATTACCGCCTATATGGCTGGTGTAGTTGGACTAAATGGATTACCGCCTATATGGCTGGTTTTAAATGTTTAACATTATTAATTCCTGAGAAAGCAGAACAGAAAATCATTTATATATTATAATAAATGAGATTCCTAGATAAGAAATATTAAATGTAGATCCTCTAACCCCAGCATTTTATTTTACTCTTGGGAAGTGATGAAACACAATATTACTAGGCTTAATAATTGATTTAATTACATATTGGGTAATTCTTTAGTTTGTTTATTGAGTCTTAAGCTTAATGCTTCATGTTGCCTGATCACCAATAAGATTGATGTGGTAAATCTAAAATGAACTAGACATAAGGATTTTAGGTTTCAGCCTTAGATTCAATAGCCCACGATCTTCCTTGAGGATAGATAACCCTTTAATAGATTTCCTTACAGGATAGACATATACCTGTCGGGCGGGGGTAGCCACAATTGGAACTTGAACTTAATGAATCCAGGTAATTTGGTTGAACTAGGAATATGTTTCAATTGGGTTATACTGGTGTAGGCATTGCATTTTTCATGTGAAACCCGATGATGAGTCTCAGTTGGAGGCACTACATTTTTAGCTAAGGATATTGCGGGAAATGGAGGTCGGAAGGGGAAATTCAGAATAAGTACGTCATCAGATTCATTTCGCAAGTTCACTGTCTTCGTTAGTGCTGCGTTCGTTGTTACTTCGTTCGAACGTCAAGCAGATTGCGGGCGTTCGTGTAGCGTTCAAATCGGCGTTCGAACGGCGTCGGTATTTCTGGTTTTGCTGCTAGCCTCACACCCCAGCCTAATTAGCCCACCAAAGCAAAGCCCATAAAACACATTTAAAACAAAACACATGGGAAATTAAATTAAACATTAAATTAAATATTAAGGTAATATTAGTAATGTATTTGAATTAAATAAAATATTTAAACCATTTACAATTAAAATAAAACATAAATAATCATACATAATTAAGACAAATCAAATATATTACTTCCTAACTAAACAAAATCACATACTAAATTAAAAAGATGTCATGCCTAATTAAAATCAATTATAACAAATTAAAGATATTGTATTCCTAATCTAAACCAATTTGTCCCCCCTCAATCTTTGACTTTCCTTGCTCAACACAAAATCCAATCCCTTCCTTGTGAGACAAGGTGAAGCCCTAGCCATTCTCTATATAAACAACCCCTAACCAAGACATGCACTCCCCTAGCTCATACACATATAGTTCACGCCCAACTCTCTCCAATCTTTGACAATTTACGACAATAGCACCATAACAAGTAAAGAATAATTCTCTTCATCTCCTCCACTCCCAAGCCGAAACCAGCCCATACACAGCCCTCCATTACCGAAAATTACACCCCGATAAACAACCTTAGATCACCAAAAACTATAGCCCACATACAGTCCCTAAAATCCTTAAAATAGTAACATAATAAAAACTGCACTCTAAGCCTCCTTAAACAACCAAAAACACAGCCCTTGAACCTTAAAAAACACCAAATAGTCCGTTGAAACGTCAAAACAGTGACCTGAACAGTGAGCAGAAAATACAGAGGAAACAGTGGCAAAAACAGAGGCCGAACAGCAGCAGAACGGAGGCCGAACAGCAAGCAAAACAGCAAAACAGCAAAACAGTGAGCTAGGACGCTAAACCAGTGAACCGGAGAAGTTGAGGAGCTTTACCCTTCCGACGTCCGTGAAACGCAAGCCTGAAAGTCGACAAAAAAGGTTAGACCTGAGGGTATTTTCCACATTCATTTTCTGTTTTATTTTCATTATTTATTGAGTATTGTTCGCATGATTGTTATGCTAAAGTGCATGTTGTGGCCCTTGAGTAGATAAATATGCATGTATAATGAAATATTGTATGTTGTGGACTTGGAATAAAATAAAAGATGTGTCAACTCTCGCGGTATATCGGATGGAAACCCGGACATAAATTTCATAGCCGATTCCGAATGGACGGTAGTATGATCTGTACTCGGGATACAACTCCACGTACCACTTGAGTAAACGGCGCCCTCTTTTGTTTTATGTTGCTTCGGTTTATTTATTTTCTGTTATTTGAATTCTGTATGTTACTTTTGTATGTATAATACAATCGAACGTATGGGCTTAGTAAGTCGGATTAAAGATCTCCTATTTGGAGGGGTTAAAATCCTTTACCACGATGCTTTGCCGCGCCGGTTGATGTGTGTTCGGTTGAATGTAAGATATGTTCAATCGGGCATACCAAGTTTGATGTGATTGCCTTTATCTTTGTATGCATGATACGATCGAGTGCATGGGCTTAGTAAGTCGGATTAAAGTCCCCTATTTGGAGGGGTTAAAATCCTTTACCACGATACTTTGCCGCGCCGGTTGGTGTATATTCGATTGGATGTGAGATGAGTTCAATTGGATATGTGAGGTCCCACATTGTGGATTTGTTTGTCTATGAATGTGTTGCATGCATCAGGTCTGGTTCCGTTCGAACGCGTTCTCGAACGCCACACGAACGCGAACCTTCTGTTTACCGTTCGAACGCGTTCTAGAACGCTACGCGAACGCGCACGCATTTTCTTATTTCATCATGCATCATGTCTGGTTCCGTTCGAACGCGTTCTCGAACGCTATACGAACGTGAACCTTCTGTTTACCGTTCGAACGCGTTATCAAACGCTACGCGAACGCGCACGCATCTTCTTAGTGTTTCATGCATCAGGTCTGGCTCCGTTCGAACGTGTTCTCGAACGCTATAGAACGCGAACCTTCTGTTTACCGTTCGAACGTGTTCTCGAACGCTACGCGAACCGCACCCACTGAACTGAGTTATTTTCATCAGATTTCATACATAATTGTCCCTAGTAGCTATTCATTCTTCGTATGATAAACCTGATTGTTTCTATGCAATATGCAAGATTGTGTAGTGTGTCGTTCATCTGTATTCCCTACATGTATGAGTATAATGTGTTTATTAACTTGTATGCTTGTCGTATGTTAATCTTTATGTATGCAAATTGAGACATAGATTACATGCTAATAGGCTGTATGCAAATTGAGACATAGATTACATGCTAATAGGCTGTATGCAAATTCGGATATGTGTTACATGTAAATTTATATGAACTTGTTGATGTATGCATGAATTTAGAAGCATGATACTCTTGGAAATAAGTGTTACTTAAACTTGATTAAATCATTACATAAATCCTTTCATTACAAGTGACATAAGTAAGGGACCATTCCGAACCCAACGGTTTTAGGTCTTCCCTTGCGATGGGTGAGTGCGGCCTTAAATCTCATTTTCCTGGTTCACACCAGGTGGCGACTCCATTATTCTCCGGTTTAGTCCCCCGGACTATTCCGTACTCCCAACCAGGCCGCGAGCCTGGAACATCATGCGTCATCCAGTTCATGTGTCCCACAGTCTGGCGACTCCACTGGGGATAGAGAATCGGCCCTGAAATATTGTCTTGTAATGTTTGGATTTATGTTCTAATTGACCGTGTCTATAGTGGATAAAATGAGGGTTTAATCAAGGGCATCTTGAGGCTAGGTAATGGTTTGGTGTCTTTCTTCATTCACTACCTTCCTAGAAGGAAAAGCTGTGAAGGCACCTATATGGCCATCTACCCTTAGCCTATTGTGATGGACTAATTTGGAGGACTCGTTGTTTATTCCTGTCACCAAGCGATAAGAGCCTAAGAGGCTAGGGTACTTAAGAGAGCCTCGCTCCACCCTCCCTCTGGGGAATCTACAACGGGAAATCCATTTGACAGTCAGTCACACACCATAGCTCATTGGCACGTACCTTAGTGTATAAAAAAAGGTGCGCTCACTTGGTCGCTCGAACCCTTGATTGGGGAGACCTAGTTGTGGGCCATCATTCGCCGATGAGAGCCTTTGTCTACACTCTTGCGAACCCACCCATAGACATGGGTTGTATGGTTAAAGTAACAATTATTTCCTTGAGTATGTGCTTGTGGACCATCCTCATTTGGATGCAGTTGGACTATTGTCAGAAATGCGGACTTGCTTGGCCATTTAAACTGGGGCAAGTTCGTACCTTATGACCATTGGGCCCAAAGCTTCTGAAATGTTGATGGGCCATTCCGTAGAAATTATTACTTTATGTTTGCATTATCTTTTATGCTTGTGTTTGGGAACATCGTCGTTTGGATCCATTTGGACCATTTGTCATGAGATATGGGCTTGTTGGGCCATTTAAACTGGGACAAGAACGTATTTTATGACGGTTGGGGCCAAAGGCTTCTAAGTGTTGATGGGCCACTTTGTGCTTGTGTTCGGAACGTTACCATTTGGATTTAGTTGGGCTCTTTGTCATGAGATGTGAACTCGTTGGGCCATTTAAACTGGCATGAGTTCACTCCTATAACATTAGCCCGAAAGCTTCTAAAATGATAACGGTCCGATTTGTTTGAAATTTTAATTAATTAGTATTTTATATATGTTACCTGCATCTCATTCACCTCATGCATACATATATCATGTTAACACCCTCTATGTCTCAAAAAGACATCATAGATACCGTTTGGGTTAGAGAATGGACAAGGCTCATTAAAAGAACAGTAACAATCATGAGTGAATCCGGTAATGAGGTATCCGTATGGATCAGTTAGAGAACAGTCTCACCAAGGTCACTGAACAGTTGCAAGCATTGACTACTGTTGTGGCTGGTATTGTCGGGTCCGTGCTGGGGTTAATTCCGGGGATGTGAGGCAAGAGGAAGCCTCCGAACAGATTGGGGGATGATATCCCCACTTTGATGATGATATGGCAGAGTATGCAGCAGGCAGAGTATCTGGGTCTCAGGCAGAGTTACAGAAAACTTCGGGATCAGGTTGAGTCAGTTACCCGCAAGATGAGGGGTAAGAATGAGGATTTGCGGATTATGACACAGTGACTTTCGAGGAACAGTTGCCGGCACAGTTCAAGATGCTGATATGGCTAAGTTAATGGGGAATGGGGATCCAAGGGGCATCTCCGGCAGTTTGTATCAGTCATGAGTTCAGTTGGTTTATCTCAGCGCCAAGTGAAAAAAAATGTTTGGAATGTCGCTCGAGGGAGCTCCCGTGGTGTGGTACCACAGTTTGGAGAAGAAAGTGAAGGAAGATTGGAGGGAGTTGGTTGATGCCTTCCTGAAGCAGTATGTCACTGACCTAGAGATCGATCTGTCACTCCGTGATCTGGAGAATGTTAAGCAGAAATCGGAGGAGAGTTTTAAGGAGTATGTGGACCGTTGAGGGTCAGTTGTTGAAGATGCAGACTAGGCCTTCGGAGAAGGATCAGATTAAGATGATTATCAAGGGCACCAAGCCCTCCATTTACAGCAAGTTGAGGAGGATGACCTCCATGATTGCAGACTTTCGGCAGTTGAGGGAAACTGTCAGGGTATTGAAGAAGAAGAGGCCGAGAATAGAAATCTTCTATGGTCTGAACAGGAGGCCCATTGGGGGAACATCGGGAACAAAGCCCATTTCTGCTGAGATTGCCGCTATCCGGAACCGGTGGTTTTCCAACTTGGGAAGGCCCCATGTCCAAGGTGCTAGAGAAATTGAAGAGGCAAGGGCTCTTAAAACCCTTGGAAGCCAACCATTACCCAATCCCCTACCATCACATTATAACCTAAGCCTTTACTGTCACCTTTCACCAACAAAAGGGCCATGACACTGACAATTGCGCCCGACTCCGCCATGAAATCCAAGACCTGATAGATTCCAAGAAAATACCTGACCCAGAAACAGAACAGCCTGACACACACAGAAACCCCTTACCCACTTACCGTGTCATACCACCACCAGCCTATATGATCAATTCTGGCCTCCCAGAAGACCTTGTCCTAAAATCCTTTCACCCTCAAGCCTTTTGCCTGGGAATCTGGGATAGTACTAGTGAAGATGAGACTGAGAAGGGGAAAAACTTTTGGCTTGATTTCTCTAACAGTGATGAGGAAGAAGTAAGGGGAATGACGCGCAGCGGTCGATTTTACAATGATGTGGCAGAAAAGGGTAAGAAGTTTTGACAGATGGTAGAGAAGTGGTTGAGACTGCAGAAAATACTGAGGGGGATATAGTGCTGAGGCAATTGAGGAAAATAGAGCACAAGTGAGTATCTGGGAACTGTTATGTGCATCTCGGGAGCATAGGCAAGCCATGGTTGAGGCCTTGAGCAAGATTGTGGTACGGAAGACGCCAACCTGCAATGTTTGTTGGGTCGGTTCAGAAAGAAGCTTTGCAGATATCTTTTTGAGGATGAACCCAGTAGATGGGAGGAGAAATCATAACAGGCCTCTATTTATCAGGGCCGAGGTGAGGGGCAAGAGAACTTCATGTGTGATGGTGGATGACGGTTCGTCCATCAATGTGTGCCCGCTGAAAATTCTGGCGAGATTGGGTATGAAAGCAACAGACTTGGACCCCTCCAGCATGACTATTAAGGCTTATGATGACAGCAAAAGATGAGTCGAGGGTACCTTTGTGGCTATGGTTAAGGTAGGACCGATTGAAGATGAGGTTGAGTTCACAGTACTGGACATCCCGGCTACTTTCGCCTTATTATTGGGAAGGCCTTGGTTTCACAAACTTGGGGGCGTGCCTTCCATTTTACATCAGATGATCAAGTTCCCGTATGGGAGAAGTTGTTACTATCCGGGCTGAGTTAGATAATGACGTGGCTGCCTTGGAGATACAACCTTTCACGAGGTTTCAGGTGTCAGCTACTTTTGAGGAGTGGGTGGATCCTAGGGTGGCTAGGATTATGGAGAAAATGAAGTTTGAGCCGGGTAAGGTGTCAAAATTACCAGATTTCAGAGGACAGACTACTCGGAAAGGGTTTGGGGGTACAGTCTGATGAAGAAAAGCCAAAGGTCAAGAAAAAGGGCTTGAAACTGATGGAATGTTTTGTGAAAGCTTCAGGATATCAAGGGGAGCCTGAACCTGTGGAAGTTAATGGAATGTGGTACCTGGGTTTGAGATCTTCCAGGATATGTTGGGTAAGAAGCTGATAGTTGAAGAAAGAAGAAGAGAATTGGAGGGAAGAACTGATGAAGTTGGAGAGCCTGACTCTGGGAGAGGACGAAAAGCCTGAGGAAGACCTGATTGCAGAGGAAGAAGTGTCTATAGATGATGAAGACATTTACCTTCCTGATTTGTTTGAATGTACTTCCGCATTATCCAATAATAAAGATATTTCTTTTGCTTACTTGTCTGAGTCATTTCCATTTACTCTGCACGAATCAAGCATATTTGACATCAGTTCAGCTAGAACCACCGCATTTAACTTGGGTACACTTGAGAACCCCAAGGAAATTCTGATTGCAAGTGAAGTACCTCCGAAGAGAGGGAGAAAACTTGAAGAAGTGTTGGTCAGATATGCCAAGTGTTTGCTTGGTCCTATGAGGACATGCCTGGGGTAGACAGAAACATTGCCCAACACACAATACCAACTTACCCGAATATGAGGCCAGTAAAACAGAAACTCCGACGGATGAGACCAGAATGGGCTGAGAAAGTCAGAGAGGAGGTAAGAAACAGATAGATGTGGGGTTCCTGGAAGTAGTAAAGTATCCTGAGTGGTTGGCCAATATAGTACTGGTGCCGAAGAAAGATGGGAAGGTCAGAATGTGTGTAGACTACAGAGATCTCAACAAAGCTTGTCCGAAAGATGATTTCCTCTACCAATATAGATGTTCTGGTTGATAGTGCGGCTTTATCTGCTATGTATTCATTTGCAGATGGGTTTTCAGGTTACAATCAGGTTCCTCATGGCCGAGGAAGACAAGCACAAGACTGCATTTGTTACTGAGTGGGGGTTACTTTGTTACAAGGTTATGCCGTTGGGCTTAAGAATGCGGGGGCTACTTATCAGCGGATGGCCACTACACTTTTCCACGACTTGATGCACAAAGAGATTGAGGTGTATGTGGATGACATGATGGTGAAATCAGAGACAAGAGTTGGGCATATTGAAGCACTGGAAAGGTTCCTTCAGAGAGTTGACAGATACAACCTGCGGCTTAATCCCAAGAAATGTGTGTTTGGGGTGACATCAGGGAAATTGCTTGGTCATACAGTGGGAATGAGCGGAATAGAGGTAGACTCCGAGAAGATCAAGGCAATCACAGAAATACCTGCACCGAAGACAGAAAAAGAAGTCAGAGCATTCTGGGAAAGATTCAGTACATCAGTCGGTTCATTGCCAAGTTGACATCAGTATGTGAGCCTATCTTCAAACTGTTGAGAAAAGATCAGCCAATGAGATGGAATGAACAGTGTCAGACAGCCTTCGACAAGATCAGAGAGTACTTGGTAAAACCTATTGTATTGAAACCTCCGAGACCGGGCAGACCTTTGATATTGTATTTGGCTATAGAATCAGAAGCACTGGGGGCAATGATGGTACAGGCTGATGAGACAGGGGTAGAGACATGCAGTTATTATCTGAGTAAGAAGATGCTCCCATATGAGGCTCGGTATCAAGAAGTATAGAAGATCTGTCTTGCCGTGGTATGGGCTTCCAGAAAGTTGCGACATTACTTCCAGTCATACAAGATCCAGGTAGTGGCAAAGGAAAATCCTCTGAAGTATCTTCATTCGGTGCCTTCACTAGTGGAAAATGGGCAGATGGTTGATATTGCTGACAGAGTTTGACATTGAGTATCTCACTCCAAAGTGATCAAAGGGCGCGCAGAGTAGCAGAGTTTCTGGCATTACAAACTGTTAAGGGGGATCAGTATAAGTTTGAATTTCCAGATGAAGAGATCCAAGCAATAACAGTTCAGAGATGGAAGATGATGTTTTGACGGAGCAGTGAATTACAAGGGAGCCGGAATTGGGATCGTGATAGTGACCCCCGAGGGAGAGACTTTGCCTTTAGCCAAGAGGTTGACATTCAGAGTGACTAATAACATGGCGAGAGTATGAAGCATGTGTTTTTGGTTTAACAGCATTGATAGCCTTGAAGGCCGGGAGTGTGGAATCTATGGAGATTCTATGTGTTTGTAGTCCAGCAGGTGCGAGGAGAATGGGAATTGAAAGAAGAACGGTTGAAACCTTACCTTTTTCACCTCAGAGAAAGTTGGCACAGGTTATCCCCGAGTGTAAGTTTCAGCACTTACCGAGAGAAGAGAATCAGATGGCAGATGCATTGGCTACACTTGCAGCAACTTGGGAAAATCCAGAAAAGTTAGTGATGAGACCGTTGATACTGACAACAACAAGCAGACCTGTATATGAGGTAGAAAGAATTCTGGAAGTTGAGGTCGACGATGGTAAACCTTGGTATTATGACATTCAGAGGTATCTGGAACACGGTGAACTCCCGGAAGGGGCGGGCAGAAAAGACAGAATAGTCATTCAGAAGTTGGCTTCCCAGTATGTGATTTTGAAAGGGCGTACAAGAGGCAAGCAAACGGTATTCAGTTGAAGTGTTTGAGAAAGGAAGAAGCCCAGCATGTAATGGAAGAAATACACGCCGGGGTATGTGGTCCGCACATGAACGGGTTGAATCTGTCCCGAAAGATAGTGAGACAAGGTTTTTATTGGTCAACAATGGAAACAGACTGTGCAAAGATGGTAAAGCACTATCATGATTGTCAAGCACATGGTAATTTGAATCACTTACCACACACAGAGTTGCACGGGCTGTCAGAGCCGTGGCCTTTCTCAGCATGGGGAATTGATATGATTGGAGAAATTCGACCGAATGCATCGAATGGGCATCGCTTCATAGTAGTGGAAGTAGATTACTTCTCGAAGTGGATGGAAGCCGAATCATTCCGTAATGTTACAGCAAAACAGATGGCAAAGTTTATAGCCCGGAACCTCATTTGTCGGTAAGGTATGCCGCATCATGTAGTGACAGACAACGGGTTTCAGTTTCAAGGAGAGACGAAGGCAATGTTACAGAGGTACGGGATAGGCCACCACAAGTCATCACCGTATAGGCCGCAGGCAAATGGGGCAGTTGAGGCAGCCAACAAGACTATAAAGACGATTTTGGCCAAGATGACAGAAAATTGCAGAGATTGGGCCGAGAAATTACCGTATGCTTTGTGGGGGCACAGAACATCAGTAAGAACAGCAACATGGCCACACCTTACTCTTTGGTCTATGGAATGGAAGCAGTATTGCCGGTAAGAAGTGGAAATACAGTCTATGAGGGTATTAGCAGAGGCAGAATTACCGGAACATGAGTGGGCCGCACAGAGGTTTGATCAGTTAGCACTATTGGATGAGAAGAGAACGAAGTCTTTGTAATCACATGCAGTTGTATCAAAAGAGACTAGCACGAGCATTCAACAAGAAAGTGCGTCCCACCAAGATCAGAAAGGGTGATTTGGTACTTAAGCAGTCGAGGCCGTCGACGACAGATCCGAGAGGAAAATTCAGACCTAACTGGGAAGGACCTTACATAGTGCAGAAGGTAATGGGAAATGAAGCAGTGAAGCTATCGGACTTGGAGGAGAACGAGTTCACCGAGCCGATCAACGTAGACAGATTGAAGCAATACTTTGCCTGAGGGAGAGAAGACCGAGCAGTCACCACGGGAATTGGCAGAAGACCTAACCCAACGGAATAAGAAAATCATTCATGCATACACGTAACATTGCATTCTCTTCGTGTTTGTTTTTGTTTTGTGTTCGCAGGTTCGAAGAAAGGAGAAAGCGGCGGAAATGAGCCAAGCAGCGTCAACGTAATTTCAGTTTTTGGGGATGAGTCCCAAGGGGCGAGGCCCATATCAGCTTGGGGGCGAGGCCCATATCATGTCCGCTTGGGGGCGAGGCCCATATCAGCTTGAGGGCGAGGCCCACATCGTCAGCACTTTTGGGATGCGTCCCAAGGTCGAGGTATCCCTGTTGACAGTTGCAGTTCCGGGATGCGTCTCAGGGTCGAGGGCCTACTGCATCATCAGTTGTAGTTCCGGGTTGAGGTGCCCACTACATCATCAGTTCGAGGGCGAGGTCCCTATTGTCAGCGGTGTTGGGTCGAGGTGCCCAGGGTCGAGGAGCCCCCATTGTCGGTTGTAGTTCCGGGTCGAGGTGCCCCCGTTGTCGGTTGCAGTTATTGGGATGCGTCCCAGGATCGAGGTCCACTGCAGCACCAACTCAGCTCGAGGCAGCAGACGAGCCAGGTAAGTGAAAATGCATTGCATAACTTTGATAGGATTGTTCAAAGTCACACACTGCACAAGTCCCATCAAAGTGGGGGCGACTGTAGGCATTGCATTTTCGCATGTGAAACCCGATGATGAGTCTTAGTTTGAGGCACTACCTTTTTAGCTAAGGATATTGCGGGAAACGGAGGTCGGAAGGGGAAATTCAGAATAAGTACGTCATCAGATTCATTTCGCAAGTTCACTGTCTTCGTTAGTGCTGTGTTCGTTACTTCGTTCGAACGTCAAGCAGATTACAGGCGTTCGTGTAGCGTTCGAATCAGTGTTCGAACGGCGTCGGTATTTCTGGTTTTGCTGCTAGCCTCACACCCCAGCCCAATTAGCCCACCAAAGCCCATAAAACACATTTAAAACACATGGGAAATTAAATTAAACATTAAATTAAATATTAAGGTAAATATTAGTAATGTATTTGAATTAAATAAAATATTTAAATCATTTACCAATTAAATAAAATATAATATAACCATACCTAATTAAGACAAATCAAATATATTAACTTCCTAACTAAACAAAATCACATACTAAATTAAAAAGATGTCATGCCTAATTAAAATCAATTATAACAAATTAAAGATATTGTATTCCTAATCTAAACCAAATTTGTCCCCCCTCAATCTTTGACTTTCCTTGCTCAACACAAAATCAAATCCCTTCCTTGTGAGACAAGGTGAAGCCCTAGCCATTCTCTATATAAACAACCTCTAACCAAGACATGCACTCCCCTAGCTCATACACATATAGTTCACGCCCAACTCTCTCCAATCTTTGACAATTTACGACAATAGCACCATAACAAGTAAAGAATAATTCTCTTCATCTCCTCCACTCACCAAGCCGAAACCAGCCCCATACAGCAGCCCTCCATTACCGAAAATTACACCCCGATAAACACCCTAGATCACCAAAAAATATAGCCCCATACAGTCCCTAAAATCCTTAAAACAGTAACATAATAAAAACTGCACTCTAAGCCTCCTTAAACAACCAAAAAACACAGCCCTTGAACCTTTAAAAACACTCAAAATAGTCCGTTGAAACGTCAAAACAGTGACCTGAAAAGTGAGCAGAAAATACAGAGGAAACAGTGGCAAAAACAGAGGCCGAACAGCAGCAGAACGGAGGCCGAACAGCAAGCAAAACAGCAAAATAGTGAGCTAGGACGCTAAACCAGTGAACCAGAGAAGTTGAGGAGCTTTAACCTTCCGACGTCCGTGAAACGCAAGCCTGAAAAGTCGGAAAAAAAGGTTAGACCTGAGGGTATTTTCCACATTCGTTTTCTGTTTTATTTTCATTATTTATTGAGTATTGTTCGCATGATTGTTATGCTAAAGTGCATGTTGTGGCCCTTGAGTAGATAAATATGCATGTATAATGAAATATTGTATGTTGTGGACTTGGAATAAAATAAAAGATGTGTCAACTCTCGCGGTATATCGGATGGAAACCCAGACATAAATTCATAGCCGATTCTGAATGGACGGTAGTCTGATCTGTACTCGGGATACAACTCCACGTACCGCTTGAGTAAATGGCGCCCTCTTTTGTTTTATGTTGCTTCGGTTTATTTATTTTCTGTTATTTGAATTTTGTATGTTACTTTTGTATGTATGATACAATCGAGCGCATGGGCTTAGTAAGTTGGATTAAAGGTCCCCTATTTGGAGGGGTTAAAATCCTTTACCACGATGCTTTGCCGCGCCGGTTGATGTGTGTTCGGTTGAATGTAAGATATGTTCAATCGGACATACCAAGTTTGATGTGATTTCCTTTATCTTTGTATGCATGATACGATCGAGTGCATGGGCTTAGTAAGTCGGATTAAAGGTCCCCTATTTGGAGGGGTTAAAATCCTTTACCACGATGCTTTGCCGCGCCGGTTGGTGTATATTCGATTGGATGTGAGATGAGTTCAATCGGATACGCGAGGTCCCACATTGTGGATTTGTTTGTCTATGAATGTGTTGCATGCATCAGGTCTGGTTCCGTTCGAATGCGTTCTCGAACGCCACACGAACGCGAACCTTCTGTTTACCGTTCGAACGCGTTCTCGAACGCTACGCGAACACGCACGCATTTTCTTAGTTTCATCATGCATCATGTCTGGTTCCGTTCGAACGCGTTCTCGAATGCTATACGAACGTGAACCTTCTGTTTACCATTCGAAAGCGTTATCAAACGCTACGCGAACGCGCACGCATCTTCTTAGTGTTTCATGCATCAAGTCTGTCTCCGTTCGAACGCGTTCTCGAACGCTATACGAACGCGAACCTTCTGTTACCGTTCGAACGCATTCTCGAACGTTACGCGAACGCGCACCCACTGAACTGAGTTATTTTCATCAGATTTCATACATAATTGTCCCTAGTAGCTATTCATTCGTATGATAAACCTGATTGTTTCTATGCAATATGCAAGATTGTGTAAGTGTCGTTCATCTGTATTCCCTACATGTATGAGTATAATGTGTTTATTAACTTGTATGCTTGCCGTATGTTAATCTTTATGTATGCAAATTGAGACATAGATTACATGCTAATAGGCTGTATGCAAATTGAGACATAGATTACATGCTAATAGGCTGTATGCAAATTCGGATATGTGTTACATGTAAATTTATATGAACTTGTTGATGTATGCATCTGAATTTAGAAGCATGATACTCTTGGAAATAAGTGTTACTTAAACTTGATTAAATCATTACATAAATCCTTTCATTACAAGTGACATAAGTAAGGGACCATTCTGAACCCAACGGTTTTAGGTCTTCCCTTGCGATGGGTGAGTGCGGCCTTAAATCTCATTTTTCTGGTTCACACCAGGTGGCGACTCCATTATTCTCCGGTTTAGTCCCCCGGACTATTCCGTACTCCCAACCAGGCCGCGAGCCTGGAACATCATGCGTCATCCAGTTCATGTGTCCCACAGTCTGGCGACTCCACTGGGGATAGAGAATCGGCCCTGAAATATTGTCTTGTAATCATGCATCATGTCTGGTTCCGTTCGAACGCGTTCTCGAACGCTATACGAACGTGAACCTTCTGTTTACCGTTCGAACGCGTTATCAAACGCTACGCGAACGCGCACGCATCTTCTTAGTGTTTCATGCATCAGGTCTGGCTCCGTTCGAACGTGTTCTCGAACGCTATATGAACGCGAACCTTCTGTTTACCGTTCGAACGCGTTCTCGAACGCTACGCGAACGCGCACCCACTGAACTGAGTTATTTTCATCAGATTTCATACATAATTGTCCCTAGTAGCTATTCATTCGTATGATAAACCTGATTGTTTCTATGCAATATGCAAGATTGTGTAAGTGTCGTTCATCTGTATTCCCTACATGTATGAGTATAATGTGTTTATTAACTTGTATGCTTGCCGTATGTTAATCTTTATGTATGCAAATTGAGACATAGATTACATGCTAATAGGCTGTATGCAAATTGAGACATAGATTACATGCTAATAGGCTGTATGCAAATTCGGATATGTGTTACATGTAAATTTATATGAACTTGTTGATGTATGCATGTGAATTTAGAAGCATGATACTCTTGGAAATAAGTGTTACTTAAACTTGATTAAATTATTACATAAATCCTTTCATTACAAGTGACATAAGTAAGGGACCATTCCGAACCCAACGGTTTGAGGTCTTCCCTTGCGAGGGGTGAGTGCGGCCTTAAATCTCATTTTCCTGGTTCACACGAGGTGGCGACTCCATTATTCTCCGATTTATTCCCCCGGACTATTCCGTACTCCCAACCAGGCCGCGAGCCTGGACAGCATGCGTCGTCCAGTTCCTGTGTCCCACAACTGGGTATTTGCGTCTGACCATCGGAAGAGGCTTTTGCATATCATCGTGTTCCAGGTTAGCAAACTGATTAATTACACATAAGTAAGATAGTCAATTCATCTTTAGAATAATATTGTGTGGAGTCATGACCCTAGATCTTTGAGTCTTTTCTTTTATTTTCCTTAGTATTTTCTTTTGACTTTGTTTTTATTTTGATTAGCAAATCCACATTCAACCAACCAAAAGCAATCAATTCCCTTCTCCCTATAATTAGATACCTGTAAATAAATAGTATCAATAATTAATAACAACAGTAGGAATTAAGTCCTCGTGGGATCGATATTTTTATACTACTTGATCGATACGTGCGCTTGCGTTATACATGTGTGTTTACGCCGGTCAAGTTTTTGGCGCCGTTGCCGGGGACTTATTTTTCTTGAGTTATTAATCAGTTTGGCACCCTTAACTTGACTTGATAGGCTCAATCAAGCCTTGCTTTAACAGGTCATTGTACTATTGATGTGCAAGTGATATATAAGAAGGTGTCATCCCCGGATGTGTTGCATTAGTGGGGTTGATGTCTTTATTAAGTTTAAAGGGTAACTTAATAAAGAAGTTATGATTTGTCCATAAAGGTGCTGGATGGTTGAACTAAGAGTGAGAGTCACAACAGGATGTGAGAAGCTTGTTGGAGATGACTGAATAGTCAGGTGGAGCTTTTGAGAGGGCAAACAGTTTAGGGATGGTAGTGAATTGCTTAACTAGATGTTTAAACTAGACCCGGCTAAGGTTCCGGTTCGGAACCGGAACCGGAACCTAACTGGTTCGGTTCCAACCGGAACCGTAAGGTTCCGGTTGGAACCGGTTTGAATTTATATTATTTTTTTTATATAAGAATTTTATTTGTAATTTAATGTAATTATGTAATGTAATAAATTTAAATTCATAATTTTAAATTATATTGATTTTTCAATCTCAAATTTTTATTTTCAATAAAGTAAAAAAAAAAAAAACAGTATGGAACCAGAATCGAA
>SKCR01023249.1:0-73434 GCA_019454045.1 Zanthoxylum bungeanum | reverse complement strand
GTGTTTTACATAAATTATATGAATCATCAAACACTGTAATAAAGCCCTTGGAGTAATAATATGATGGCTTCCACGCCTTATGAGAATCATTACTCTCAAACGTTCCTAGTCATAGTTTTGTGACTAATCTGGGCGTTCACAAAGCGGAGAGACTAGCATGATGATATGATCCACCATTTAGTGGGTAGCCGATCTCATAGGCTACTGGCGGAGATTCGTCCGCTTGGTGTATCACATGGATGCATGAGTTGCTCGTGTCCATCGAACTGACCGCCGAAAGTTTTCACATGGAGTGTTTATCCCATGTGCCTGTGAGAACTTTCATGTATCGATTGTATGACTAGTCCTTAGACTTGAGGTCTTTACAATCTTATGTGTGGATCAAATGACTTTGACATTCTCCTTCCTCGGTTCAAAAGATCCGGTCATAAGGGTATGATTGGGTAATTTGTTGAAACACATGAAGTTTGTAAATATACAACAGAGAATCACCACTCTCTCGGATAATATTTTCTTATAAGAATAGTATTTCAGTTCGCGGGTTGATATATGTGATCAGTACTTGAGACTGTGGCCGCAGCGGAAGAATCATGTGAGATTCTTGGGTTAGCACGATTCATGACACCATCAACATCATACATTTGACTATATGGGTAGACATTTTCCATACCCTAGGTCAAACGGTGGGGATACAGTAAAGCGAGGGACCGTATCATATGTAAATCGCATACAGAATGAGTATATATCTTTCCTTCTCATTTGGGGGCCTTGGCATGTTGCTAGATTTCAACATTGGTCAATGAAATCGAACGAACATCTGATCAGAGGATAATTTATGTTCGATTAAATTATCACGATTTATTTCATGTCCAACTTGAGAGGAACCCAAAAGGTCACACACAACAAAGTCGAAATCAATGGTTAACAGTGCAAAGTACTAGTTTAACAGCATATATGATTGCTGTAGGAATTATTCATAAATGGTTCAATATGTTTAATTATTGAACATATCATTTATGAGGTTCCGAAGTGGCTTAGGGATTGGTGAATGACGATAGGGGCACTTTGAGAATTGGAAAAATGAATAAGAAAAAAATAAAAAAATAAAAAAAATCTGCGTTTTTTATATTTATTATTTTTATTTGTTTTGAATTCCAATTCAGCCCAAACTCTTATTAGAGTTTTATAATATCATTAAACCACTATATTAAGATCCAATGGCTAAGATTTAATTAGCATTTATCCCACATCGGATTCTTAATTAATTTTGTTGTCTTTGAAGCACCTATATAAACCCAAGAATTCTTTACAAATTTTTACACCAAAACATTTCATATATTGGGTTTATATAAGTGAGCAACTCTAAAGTTTAAGAGTAAGCCACTGATTTTGAGGATCCTTAAGTCTAATTGACTAGAGGAATCTCAAGTTAAAAGTTTTGAGGTATTTGCCTAGGCTAGCACCAAGGGCAAAATACCCGTGCACTCAAGGCGTAGTCTTGCCGTTGAGTTTTGGCTTTGGTGGTGCACCTTTGGAGGCCACACACTTGGGTGGCTCTTTGGAACGTGGTAGAGCTTGCTGAGTTCGAGAAAACCTTGTAGATTGGAGGGAGGACTGGAGGAGTCTTCGGTTCAAGTAAGTCTTTTTCTTTCTTTATTTTAATTAGAGTTCTTATGATAGTTAGCATGTTTAGGTTTATGTTCTTTGCATGTTTTATGAGTTTTTATACTTATAATATATAGTAATATGCCTAGGCTTGTAGAATAAAAAAAAAGGGTCTTGGGCAAGGGATAGCGGTATCATAATTTTTAATTTTCCGCTGCGCACTCGCGGCCGCTTCCCAACAGTGGTATCAGCGCGTCGTTTTTATTTTGATTAGTTCTCTCTCATTTGAACTCGAAATTGGGTGTGTAAAAGCTCGTTGGAAAGCTAACACCCTGAAATTACTTTTAGGAACAAGTTTTGAATGATTTGGTTAAGATTTGAATTGTGAAATTGCATTTAAAGTTCACGCATCTGTAAAAAAATGTGAATAGTAAATTTATTTGAATAAAATAAAATGCAATATCATAATTAAATATTAATCAAAGTTTTTTAATGCTTAAAATAATTTCAACATATTAAAACTCATATGCTTGATGATTCTATGTATGATTAGAATTGGCATGATTATTTTAGGGTGCAAGCATATAGAGACTTTCTAAGGAAATAGAAAGTGTAATGCTTATCCCTTAGCTAAGTAATTATTTCATGATGAACTTAGAGATTTATTACCTTTAAGGCTAATAAATATAAATCACTTGTTTATAATAAAAGACATTATAAAATATACGAGTGGGGTGGGACCAAGCGTTAATAAAACTTTCCAAACTAAAGTTAATTTAACCAAAGGTATTACTAGAGTTAGATAATGATTTGATGTCTTCCTTCACTCACTACCTTTTTATAGCCAAAAGGAAAAGCTGTGAAGACATCTAGATAATCGTTTACTCAAGGCTTACCTTAAAGCATATTTAAAGTGTTGGACTAATTTAGAGTATCTATTGTTTATTCCTATCACAAAGACAATAAGAGCCTAAGAGGTAAGGGTATTTAAGAGAGTTCGCTCCACCCTCCCTCTGGGGAATTTTCAATGGAGGAATCCATTTGACAGTTATTCACTTAAACTTGTTAAAATCCTCAATAATAATTTAAGTCTAAAATTTGCCTCCCATTGTAAAGTATAGACCCAAAAGGCTTAAACCGTATTGGCAGGACTAGGCTTCACCAGACTGACCAATACCAATTTATCCATAAATTGTACTATTGACAATGGTTTGACTTTTCTGAGTCATAAGACGCAGCGAATCTTAGGCGTGGTCTTATAACTTAGTGGCAAAGATTGGGTGTCCACAAGGACTAGCATAAGCTATGGCATGTTTGATTGCCCAACCCATTGATCAAGTAATTGTGATTTATATCATAAATTGATTGGGAACCTACCTAATTATCATATCTTATAATGACCGACCCTAGTCAGAGTTATGAAATGATGATAATGGGATCCTTGCCCACAAGAAATCCATCATATTGGGGTTGATGCGATTTACTTAAAATTTTAAAATAATTGAGTGGGAGCAACTTCATAATATTAAAAGCCCATGTTATTATGAAACATTAATGAAAACATATTCCTAATTTTAACATTCTCTCTTAACATGTGGGTTAAAATATTTCACAAACATTCAAATGGCAAACAGAGTATCACTTCGTTCCTTCCTTGATGAGCATAAGCTCAAAGGGGACAACTACAATGACTGGTTTAGAAACCTTAAAATTATCTTACGACAAGAAAAGATTTTCTATGTTCTTGAAAGACCATTTCCCCCTGAACTCGCAAAGATGCTGACCAAAATACATTTGATGCTTGGAAAACCGTCGATGATGATGAGCAAGCAGTTTGCATAATACTTGGCTCTATGTCGGACGAACTTCAGAAAGCTCACGAAGATATGGATGCTAAACCATCATCTTTTAATTGAAGGAGTTGTATGCAACTTCCGTTCATACCGTGAGATTCCAAGTGTCATGTGCATTATTCCAAACAAGGTATAAGGAATGATCTGTTAGTGGACATGTGCTTAAGATGATTGGCTACATTGAAAAATTGGCCAACCTCGGGTTCATCATGGATCATGAGATAGGTCAAGATCTAATTCTTCAGTCCTTACCAAAAGACTTCTATAACTTTATTATGCAGTTTCATCTGTCTAATAAAGAAGCTACTTTAGCAGAATTGCAAAATCTGATAAAACAAGCAGAGAAGGACTTGAAACCGAAGCTTAAAACCTCCGTCATGCTTACGGTTACGGACTTGAAGCCACGAGGCCCAAAGAAAATTAAGGGCAAGGACAAGGCTCCTATCACCTAAAGCCCAATGGTAAGGTGGAGAAGAAAAAAGAAAGGGGAAATGTTTCTTTTGTGGAAAGAGGGTCATTGGAAGAAAGACTGCAGATCTTTGAAAGCCAAGGAAGCTAGGGAAGCCCAAGAGGCCAAGAAGCCCAATGCTTCAGGTATGTTGTATATGATTGAACTATATTCTCAAAACCCTGAACCTTTTACTTAGGTGCTTGACACCGGTTGTGTGACTCACTTGTGTAACAATGTGCAGGGCCTGAGAAACAGTAGGAGACTCCGTCATGGGGAGGTTGAATTACGCATGGGTAATGGAGCAAAACTGGCTACATTGTGCGTGGGGACTTATTCATTAGTTTTGCCGAATGGTTTAGTTTTAGAGTTAGAAGATTGTATTTATGTGTCTTCTCTAGTAAAGAACATCATTTCAATTTCTTCTTTATGTAATAAAGGCTTTTCAGGCCTAATAAGTTGTAATGAATGTTCTATTTATTTCAATGTAATAAAATATGGAGATGATATTTTGAATAATGGTATCTATGTCTTACAAACTAACAAAGAATGTTCAACCTCTAATATATACAACGTTAACTCGAATAATCTCAATGAATCACTTCTATGGCACAGTCGCTTAGGTCATATCAATGAAACAAGATTAATTAAGCTGCATAAGGATAGGTATTTCAGACCCTTCAAATATGAACCTTATGGAACTTGTGAGTCTTTTTTACTTGGTAAAATGACCAAATTACCCTTCAAAGGTAAAAGACAGTGTGCAACGGAGACATTAGAACTCATACACTCTGATGTATGCAGACCAATGTCAGTCACCGCTAGAGGTGGATTCTCCTACTTCATTACCTTTATCGATGATTACTCACGATATCGGTATGTGTACCTTATGCGGTACAAATCTAAAGCATTTGAGAAATTCAAAGACTTCAAAGCTGAAGTAGAAAACAAGCTTAATAAAAGTATTAAGTCACTAAGGTCTGACCGAGGTGGTGAATACTTAAGCGATGAATTTCAAGATTACTTGAGAGAAAGTGGCATTATTTCCCAGTGGACTCCTCCGGGAACTCCACAGCATAATGGGGTCTCCGAAAGGAGAAATCGGACATTATTAGATATGGTCCGAACAATGATGCCAGAAACGGATCTACCTCTTTCATTTTAGGGTCTTGCTTTAGAAACTGCAACACTACTACTAAACCAAGTTCCTTCCAAGACTGTTAGTCAAACACCATATGAGTTATGGTCTGGGAAACGTCCTAGTCTTAGTTATCTAAGAGTTTGGGGATGTGATGCATATGTTAAGCTCACACAAACTAACAACTTGGATGATAGGGCAGTTAAATGTAAGTTTGTAGGATATGCCTTGAACTCAAAAGCATACATGTTCTACGTCCCAAATGAACAAAGAACATTTGTCTCACGAAATGTTAAATTTCTAGAGAATGAATTCCTTCTCAAGAAATATAGTGGGAGTAGACTTGACCTCGATGAGGTACGATAAGAACAAACTAACATAGAACTAAACCCCAGGCCCCTCAAAAGGGCAGCGACAGAACAACCACAAGGTTATGAACTTAGAATGTCTGGTAGGGAAAGATATGAGCCTGAAAGATATGGTTTCCATATTGATAAGGAACATGATCAGGTCATTGATAATGACGATCCAACCAGTTATGATGAAGCAATGCGTGACATTGATTCAGTCAAGTGGCTTGAGGCCATGAAATCCGAAATAGACTCTATGTATCAGAATCAAGTCTGGGACTTGGTGGATGCACCTGAAGGGATAAAACCCATAGGCTGCAAGTGGATTTACAAGCGTAAAACTGATGCATAAGGTAACATCCAAACATATAAGGCTAGGTTGGTGGCAAAAAGGTTATAGACAAATCCAAGGAATTGACTATGACGAAACCTTCTCGCCTGTTGCAATGATAAAGTCCATTCGAATTTTAATGGCACTAGCTGCACACTTTGATTATGAGATTTGGGAGATGGATGTCAAAACAGCTTTCCTTAATGGGAACCTCGTAGAGGAAGTCTATATGACACAACCTGAGGGGTTTGCATCTAAGGATGATCATAATAAAGTATGCAAGCTTAAACGATCCATTTATGGACTCAAGCAAGCCTCCAGAAGTTGGAATATATGATTTGATGAGACAATCAAAGAATTTGACTTCATAAAAAATATAGACGAGCCTTGTGTTTACAGGAAAAGTAGTGAGAGTGCTGTTGTATTTCTTGTATTATATTTCGATGACATATTAATCATCGGGAATGATATTCCCATGATGCAAGCCACCAATCAATGGTTATCTCAGAATTTCTCAATCTACATACATAGATAAAGTTTTGAAAAGATTCAAAATAGAAGATTCCAAAAGAGGTAATTTACTTACTTGTCATGGAATCAAATTATCTAAGGAGCAATGTCCACATACTCCTTCAGATAGAGAGCGTATGAGTAGGATCCTTATGCTTCAGTAATAGGATCGATCATGTACGCCATGCTATGTACAAGACCTGATGTCTCTTATTCTCTTAGCATAACGAGCAGGTATCATGCAAATCCTGGTGAGCAACACTGGGCAGCTGTCAAAACAATCCTCAAGTATCTGAGAAGAACTAAGGATGTGTTCTTGACATACGGAGATTGTTCTAAGATGAAAGTCATTGGTTACTGTGATGCGAGTTTTCAGACCGATATAGATGACAACAGATCGCAAATAGTATATTTGTTTACTTTGAATGGCGGAGCTGTCAGTTGGAAATGCTCAAAGCAGTCAACTACAGCGGACTCCACCTCTGAAGCCGAGTATATTACAGCATCTGAGGCAGCTAAAGAAGCAGTTTGGATAAAGAAGTTCTTCACGGAGCTGGAAGTGCTTCCCGCGATAAAGAATGGCGTCACGATGTACTGTGACAACACGGGCGCCATTTCTCAATCAAAGAAACCAAGGTCCCACCAGAAATCCAAGCATGTACTCAGGCGATTTCATCTCATCAGGGAGATTGTTGAGAGAAAAGAAGTTATTATAGAGAAAATACCCACAGAAGATAATCTTGTAGATTCTCTGACTAAAGGGCTGACTCAACAAAAGCATGATAGTCACACCCAAGAGTATGGTGTCCAGATTCATACTAGTTGGCAATAGTACAAGTGAGAGATTGTTAGGGATATGCCATATACCCAACTTGTGGATGGGCTATATGTACATGTATTTGTAATATTTTCATTAATTAATAAAATGAAAATCTTTATTATACGTGTCTTACATAAATTATATGAATCATCAAACACTGTAATAAAGCCCTTGGAGTAATAAGATGATGGCTTCCACGCCTTATGAGAATCATTACTCTAAAACGTTCATAGTCATAGTTTTATGAATAATCTGGGCGTTTACAAAGCGGAGAGACAAACATGATGATATGATATGCTCCTAAGTGGGGTAGCCGATCTCATAGGCTACTAGCGAAGATCCGTCCGCTTGGTGTATCACATGGATGCATGAGTTGCTCATTGTAGGCACTGTATTTTTGCATGTAAGTCCCGATGATGAGTCTCACATGGAGACACTACCTCTTTAAATTGTGGAAGTCGCGGGAAACGGACGTCGGAAGGGAAGAGTCAGAAATTGACATCTTATTGGATTTAATTCGCTTGTTGAGCTTCGGGTTTTCTTGTTGGATCTCTGTTTTAAAACACATCCCTAGCCCAAAACCAAGCCACACGCCCCCCTAGCCCAAAACCAAAGCCACACCAAGCCAACCAAAATAAGCCAAGCCCACGCCCAAATCACTAAAGTACACGCCCATCACCTTCCAAAATAAACAAAATCACACATTAAACACATGCCAAAATCAAGACAAATCACCTTCCTGAATTAAAAGATACAAATCAAATCTCATCAAACACTTTCCTAATTTAAGTAAATCATATCCCTAATTAAAAGAGAAGAAATCAAATAAAATCAAATCACATCCCTAATTAAAGATATCTTTTCCTTATGATACACAAATTAAATATTCCCCCCATAATTACAATATTCTTTCCCTACCTATACAAGGATAACCCCAACCCTCTCATATAAAAGAAAACACAAGCCAAACCCTTAGACCCTAGCTCATTCTCATGAAATTAACCCTAATGTTCTAAGCCTCTCAAACTCCACGCACACATAAGCCACTGCCCCTTCATCACACAACACACTCACGCAAGCAACCTCTCAAACTCCACACATACATAAGCCACTGCCCCTTCACCACGTAAACCCTTCACGCACATTGCCATACACCCACGCCACATGCCTTCAACTTCTTCACGTAACAAGCCTTCAAACTGCCACTCACTTCACGCCATTAGCCTGCCTTCAGCGCATAATCAACACCCTTCACGCATAAAAACCCCTGACCAGCCTGCCTTATACGTACAAGCATATGCCTTCTTCACGTAAAGCCCCTGAAATACAGCCTCTGACCACCAAAAATAGCCCCTGAAACACAGCCTCTGACCACCAAAAATAGCCCCTGAAACACAGCCTCTGACCACCGAAAATAGCTCCTGAAACACGACCTCTTACCACCGAAAATAGACCCTGAAACACAACCCTTGACCACTAAAAATAGCCCCTGAAACACATCTCATTACCACTACAAAACATCCCTGAAACACAGCCCCATGACCACCACAAAACACCCTAAAAACACAGCCTTAATTCACGCACCAACAGCCTTAAACAACAGCCCCAATGCACGCCAAAACAACACCAAAACTGTAGCCCAAACAGTGAAAATCGCAACCCCTAATACCCTCAAAAATGCAAAAATAGTCATTTTTACCGCAAAGACAGTGACCAGGAAATACAGTGAAAACAGTAGTGAAACAGAGTAAAACAGCAGCCCAAATAGCGAAACAGTGAAGGAAAATGTTGAACCAGTGAACTGGAGGAGTTGCGGAGTATCAACCTTTCCGACGGATGTGTAATGCACTTCCGAAAGACGACTTAAGAGGTTAGACATGATGGCACATCTTTTTATTTTTTTCGCTTATTTCTTTTATTTTGCCAAATATTCTTCGCATGGGTATTGCTGATTAATGTATGCTATGGCTATTAGATGAATGGAATATGTGTCGTCTCTTGTGGTATATCAGATGGAAACCTAGACGTAAATTCCATAGCCGAATCCGAATGGACGGTAGTACGGTCTGTACTTGGGAAACAATTCCACGTACTACTTGAGCAAACGGCATGTGTTTCGCTTTATTTAATCTTTTTCATCTACTATTTGCATTTTTTTATTCTGCCATTTACTTTCCGCATGTTACTTATTTATGCATTGTAATGTAATGCGCATGGGCAAATCAAGTTGGATTAAAGGTCATCTGTTTTCAAGGATGAAAAGCCTAAGAGCTACCTTTGCCCCAACGTTTTGCCGCACCGGACGAAGTATGTTTGATTGAATGTGAGATATGTTTAATCGAGCATACGAAGTCCCATATTATCGTTGTCTTTATTTTTTATACATTGTAATATAATGCGCATGGGAAAACCAAGTTGGAATAAAGGTCCTCCGTTTTGAGGGATGAAAAGCCTAAAGGGCTACCTTTACCATGATGTTTTGCCGTGCCAGACGAAGTATGTTTGATTGAATGTAAGATATGTTTAATCGGACATACGAAGTCTCATATCATTGTCTTATTTATTTGTATGCTTTGTAATATAATGCGCATGGGCTTATTATGTTGGTCTAAAGGTTTTATACTTGAGGAAAGAAAAGCCTAAAAGGCTACCTTTACCATGACATTTCACCGCGCCTTTTATTATTCCGTTATTTGCTTTCTGTATGCCATCTCCTTGTTAAATCATGCATCATAGTGTAATGCGCATGGGCAAATCAAGTTGGATTAAAGGTCCTCCACCTTGAGAGATGAAAAGCCTAAGGGCTACCTTTGCCACGACGTTTTTCCGCGCCGGACGAAGTATGTTCGATTGAATGTGAGATACGTTCAATCGGGCACTCGAAGTCCTCTATAGATGTAGGCACATGTCGAATCTCTTCCCTTTCATCCTTATTGTCTATCTATTTGCTGCATCGCATCATTGCACGTTTATTTCGAGGTACAATTACCCCCCTTTAGTTATCTCTTTACATTATGCACTTAATTGTCTCTCTTTAATGTGCATGCTTGTACAATTATTATTTACTCGTGTTCCCGTATTTATCAATATAATGTGTTTGTGAAATTATATGCTTGCCATTATTATGATTTACTTTTATGAATGCAAATTTAGATGTAGGTCATTCTCGAATATGTATGTTGCATAGGCCCGGTTATATTATCGTATAAATCCATTCATTACAAGTAGCATAAGTAAGGGACCATTCCGAACCCAACAGTTTGAGGTCTTCCCTTGAGAGGGGTGAGTGCGGCCTTAAACTATTTCCCAGTTCACACTGGGTGGCGACTAATTTATTCTCCGGTTTAGTCCTCCGTGGGCTAATCTGTACTCCCAACCGGGCCGCGAGTCCGGAACAGCATGCGTCACCGATTTCTGTTGTCTACAGTCTGGCGAATCCACTGGGGATAGAGAATCAGCCCCGAAATAATGTCTTGTAATGATTGTGATTTGTGCTTTATTTAACCGTGTCTACCGTGGGTTGAAGAGGTTTAATCAAAGGCATTATTAGAGCTTGGTAATGGTTTGGTGTCTTCCTTCATTCACTACCTTTTTAAGGAAAAGCTGTGAAGGCACCTAGATAATCATTACTCGGAGCTTACTGTGATAGACTAATTTGGAGGAATTGTTGTTTATTCATGTCACCAAGGCGATAAGAGCCTAAGAGGCTTGGGTATTTAAGAGAGTTCGCTCCACCCTTCCTCTGGGGAATCTTTAATAGGAAATTCATTTGAGAGTCAGTCACGTATTATAACTCGTTGGCACGTACCGTAAGGTATAAAAAAAGGTGCGCTCACTTGGTCGCTTGAACCCTTGAGTGGGGAGACCTAGTTATGGGCAATCCTTCGCCAACGAAAGCCTTTATATATACCCCTGTAAACCCGTATATGAACTGTAGTAGTAGGACCAATAGAAACTTTCCATTTATGTCTGCATTTAGGACCATCGTCATTTGGATTCAGTTGGACCTTTTGTTATGAGGTATGGGCTTGTTGGGCCATTTAAACTAGGACAAGTCCATACTTTATGACAATTGGGATAAAAGCTTCTAAAATGTCAATGGGCCATTTTGTGTTTGGGCCCCCTATCATTTGAAGTCGTTTATCCATGTTATCGCAAAAGTGTAAACCTGTTGGGCCTTTTTTCAACTGGGACAAGTTTGCACCTCGCAATAGTATGATTGAGTGCTTTAAAATGATAATGGGCCGACTTATATATCTCATACATCGCACACATCTCATGCATCCCATGCATACACGCATCATGTTAACCCTTCGTGTCTTAAAAGCCATCATAGATATCCATTGGATTAGGGGTAAGAGGGAAGACTCATCAAAAAGCAGTCAGCAACATGAGCAAATCAGAGAACGAGGTATCCCGTATGGATCAGCTAGAAACAAGTCTCACTAAAGTCACCGAACAGTTGCAAGCTTTGACCGCCGCTGTGGCCAATAGTGATGAGACCTTTGTTGTTGACAACGGCAAGCAAACCGATTTATGAGATAGAAAGAATCTTGGAAGTAGAGGTCAACGATGGGAAAACTTGGTATCAAGACATTCAGAGATATCTGGAATGGGAGGAACTCCCGGAAGAAGCGAGCAGAAAGAAAAAACAAGATAGTCATTCAGAAGTGGCTTTTCAATATGTGAGTTTGAAGGGAGAACTATACAAAAGACAAACGAATGACATTTAGCAGAAGTGTTTAAAAAAGAATAAGCTCGAAAGGCAATGGAAATAGTACTGCCGGTGGAAGTTGAGATACAGTCCATGAAGGTATTAGCAGAAGCAGAGTTACCTGAACAAGAATGGGCCTCACAGAGATTTGAACAGTTGGTATTGCTCGATAAGAAGAGAATGAAGTCCTTGCATCACATGCAGATATACCAGAAGAGGTTGGCTCGAGCATTCAACAAGAAGGTGTTTGGGTTTCTACTATAGTCCCAAGATCATTCAAGCAATGAAAATCATGTGAATACAATAAAGAAGTATGGCGGAATCATACTTACAATGATCGGATTTTGATGCGATGAACACAAAATCAATTTGCTCCTTCCTTGAAGCTCACGGCTTTGGCCCTCTTTTGTGCTCCTTGTATTCGGTCAAGCTCCAAGCTTGGGAATGGATTCCATGCTCAAGGGTTTGTTTCCCTATCACCTTTGGATGACTCTTTATGTGCTAGCATAAGAAAAATTTGCCACAAATCTTCCTTGTTCCTTCTTCCAACTCTCGGTATTGAGAGGAAAATAAAAGAGAAAATGGCCCATTGGCCGAATGTGTGAGAGAGAGAGGGAGAAAATGAGTTGGTTTTTGGTTGTATTTGGTTTTCCAAAAACTAATACCAAAAATTCAAATCCAAAAAGTACAAGGCAATAAGCCTTTCAACCACCCCCATCAATCACAAGTGACTAACATCACATCACTCAAAATGACAAGACATCCATCACTTGAATGACTAATGATGTGACGTTTGATGTGACTTTTGGGCCGCACTTGAATTCGAAATGCGAGTGGGCCCGCAAACACTCCCGGGCTCGGGTTCGCTAATTCCGAATTAACGAATTTTCCGTTGCGACGTAATTAAATCAAATTTAATTAAATAATTATGCCTAACAAAATTACTATTCACGTCGCTAGCGAATTAATTCTAAATTAACTCGTTCGCCCGAATTAAATTCTAAATTTAATCCACATCGAAATCTAATTTCGTATAATATATCGAATATATTATTTTTCGATTAATTCCAAATTAATCGTTCTCTCTCTTTTAAACAATATTTTATCCCAGATAAAATATCTCCGTAATTAATCCCAGATTAATTTTCTCTCTCTAATAATTAATCCCAGATTAATTATGTGCGAGTCATACGTCATCGGTGAATCTTGGGAAGCGACCAATGAGATCCCCGATATGTTGGTAGTAAATCCGATCGTCGAACTATCCGAACATGTACGTACCTAGTACTACGTTTTTACCGATTTACAAGACATGGTTGGCTTCTAGCAAAGCACCGTGCCTACCCAATTCTCCAGAAATATTCTTAAAGGAATATGTAATCTATATCAGGCGTAGTATACGTAGTATTGCGTATTACGATCCAGTATCAGATGTCACGTGATAGGCCTGGGGTTGGAATTGTGTCTGCCCGTACGAAGCACATATCGGATCTCTTGTAACTAGTCTCTATAATCGGATAAACATGACCTAGTCATAATATCCCGATAGCTGCAGCATATAAGAGCACCAGTTATGTATCCTACGTGATCATGATCTCCACTATGACTGGAGTGATACTTCCATCTTGACATCACACCCAATACACTACGATTTTTCAATATACCCAGAAGAGGCATACACGGAATCGGTTAAAGCCATGGACGTCCAAAACCAAAGTATATTGATTGTCACAAGTATTAGCGTGTGCAAGTATAAAGTTAAGACCAAATACACCTACCCTGATTCGGACTTCCATAGACACATAGTCATACTACCAATGGAATTCCGAGGGGTCTATCCAGAGCGAAGCTGTTTCCGTACCATCGGTAAACACAACCTCCTATTACACTTGCATGAGTATCCAATACCCAAATATATGAGAACTATGCCGTTATGCTCCCATAACACGCACAAGTGTAATACTAGTCTATTCCGCATTATCGATGTCCAATCTCGATAATACTCCGACTATGGATGTTTTAATGATTAAACCTTCGTGGATTGATACTGTCTCATATCATCTCAATCTGAAACTAATCATATGGACTTTTATCATTTATATATCCCGATAATCTAATTACAAATGATAAAAAAGCAATTTCCTTTGTCACATAGTTAATTTGTACAACAACACCATGTTCTGTACAAATAGTGATGCTATGTGTCATAATTTTTCCACAATCTCCTACTTGGCCTATATCCAATCACTCAAGTGTCCAACACTTGAACTATGTACGGTTCGCTCAAACTTCTACTGAGAAAAAACTTTCGTCAGCGGATTTGCAAAGTTATCATCTGATGCGATTTATTCGATCATCACATCGCCACGATGTATGATCTGAACGAATCAGATGAATGGTTGAAGTATATACTTGGATCGTTGATGAGACCATTAATTCTTTAGCCTGTGCTGTAGCCTAGCTCAGCTGCTAACAGAACTACTCCTAATCTAATTAGGATTATTAAGATCCAAATGGCTTCTATTGCTGCCTCAAATACAACAATATTCCGCATTTGTTGTTTATTCGGTAACAGTATCTTGCTTGGAAGATTTCCAGCTCACTGTTCCGTTATTCAAACTATATAGTACCATTATTTCGACTTATAGTCATTTTTATCGGTTGGAAAACTTCAACAGTGAACCCCAGCACTTCAAGTTCTCCATTCTCCATAGTTTAAGAAAGCATCCTTAGATCATCTAAGATACGTAAGGATGTTCTTAACATCAATCCAGTGACTATCACTTGGATTGGCCTGATTGTGACTCCATATGCTCAAAGCATATGAGACACTAGGTCGCGTACATATATTTCAATGTACGAGTTCTAGGAGAGTGCCAACAACTCTTAGATCTATCCCAGTAGATCTTTATTCCTAGAATAAATGTTGTTTCTCCCAAGTAGTCTATGGAGAATTTTCATGAAAGCCAAGCTTTCACCGATTGTATTATGGGAATGTCATATCCAAGAAATGACATGTCATCATTATTTAGGACAATCACTGTCAGTGCACTCCCACTAACCTTCTTATATACACAAGAATCATATTCGTTTTTGAATTAAATCATACACCATTATGATTACATCAAAACAATATAGTTCCAAGAACGCAATGCTTGCTTCAATCCATCAATTGATCGAATTAACTTACAAACCTTGTTTGCTTGTTTAGGTATGACAAAACCGTCAGGATGTTTGTAAGCTTCCTCCAAAAGGTTTCTGTTTAAGGAAAGCGATTTTGACATTCAGCTGCCATATTTCATAAATGAAACATGCAGCATCAGTAAGCATTATCCAAATGGATTTAACCATGGCAACGTGTAAAAGGTTTCGTCGTAATCGACACAATGTTGATAACGGTACCTTTTCGCTACAAGCCTAGCTTTTTACGTTGGTATGTTGCCATCCATGTATGTCTTCCTTGAAGACATATACAGTACCAATAGGCACAATGCCTTCTGGTACATCAACTAGTGTCCAAACTTAGTTGGTATACATGGAATCCATTTCGGATCATGACACTTTGTCATGAAAGGAGTCGATACATTTTATCACTTCCTCATACGTAGTCAGTTCGAGTTCCTCAATAAGATTGACATCTTTATGAGGTGAGATCAGAAACCCATACCTCTCAGGTTATTTTCTGACTCTCTCCCACTTACGCGGTTCTTGTGTATTCGCAGAGAATATGGTTCAGTTTCATCCTTGATGAACGTTTGTTGTTCCATTAAGGAATTGGTGCCTGGAATAGTATTACTCCGATTTTCATCGAGTTTTACTTTCCTCCCACTTACCATGCATATAGGTATTCCTTTTAGGAAAACCGCATGGAGAGCAACAATTACATTGTTCTCTTGTGAGTTGTATAAGTATTATACTATGGTTTCCCTAGGATAACCTACAAATTAGGCACTTATCCGATTTGGGTTCTAGTTTGGTATCATCCAAACATATGCCTAGCATTCCCAAATCTCCAGGAATGAGAAAACCCGGTTTCTTTCCTGTTCATATCTAATATGAAATCTGTCTAACAGATTTTTATGGAACCTTATTCAAAATAAGTTTTGCACTGTTTAATGCGTATCCCTAGAAGGAAAATGGTAGCTCAGAGCGACTCATGATAACCTTATCATGTCCAACAAAAATTCGGTTTCTCAGTTTGGACACACCGCTCAAATTGAGGTGTTCCGGGAGGAGTCTACTATGAAGAAATACTATCTTTCAAGTAATTGAGAAACTTATTGCTTAAGTATTTTCATCATGGTCTATCTAACCGTGATGGTATTATACTTTAGCCGATCTGTTTGTTACTTCGTGTCAAAACTCTTTGAATTCATCAAAAGTTTTCGATTCGTATTTCAAAAGAAACACATAACCATAACGCGATGCCACATCCATAAAGGTTACGAAGTATTCATATCCACCTCTAGCCTAGCTAGATATGGGCCCACTTATGTCACTATGAACGAGGGCTAACAGATCGATGGCACTTTCACTTTTACCAAGTAAAAGGTGTTTTAGGCACTTTGCCTAATATAATAGATTTGTAGACATCATTTGATTAGAATCAAATCCGTACTAGTATCCACTCTTCAAAAGTGTGGATATACGAGTCTTGTTAATGTGTCCCAGACAACAATGCCAAAAATAAGTCTCATCTGATTAATTCAGATTGAGCTATTTGTTTGTCATGTTATATGTTTATGATTTATTTATATTCAAAATATAAATACTGTTATTCACATCTAATGTGTTTATCTCAATATCATCTTTATAAAATAAAACACTTAGTGTTCTAGAATATAAAGGTATATCCGCAACGGATTATACTCTGATATAGAGATTAATGTTTCTAGTCAAACTAGGTACATTATAACAGTTTCCTTATTTAAGTACACACCTGAAGGGTAGTTACTAAACTTCGGTTTCTACGGTTAAAACAGCGACTCACGTCCCGTTTCCAATTCATAGATCAATCTCAACTCAAGTCAGTATCCTGCTCATCAGCAGATTCTGCACATCAGAACATATTTATGTACCGCATCTAGTATCAAAATCCAATTTTGAAACTAGTAGTGAACATATTTATGAAAAACATACTTGAAGCCGGAGCCTTACCCCTCTTCACTTCCTTCACGTATACCTTGTCCATACGGCAGTCACGCTTCCAGTGACCCCGTTTGCCACAGTTTAGGCAGACATCTTGGGATATGTCTTTTGTCTTCCTAGAAGACTGTGATGATTTTGTCTTTGCCCATTTTAGAAGCTCTGGCTTTGCTTCCTAGAGCATAGCCATCAACTCTCCAAGAGTTTACTCTTGGTTCACAATGAACCTGCCCCAGCTATAGGGTAGAGACTATAAGATAAAATATTTGGTAGTCTCGGCCACATAGGTAATGCCTAGCTAACCTAGCTGATCGATGTCAGCAATCATCTGTGACACCTAGTGCTCGACAGATGTACCCTCTGACATACACGAGCTAAAGAGCTTCTTTTGCAATTTGTACTTCTAAGATCTAAGAATAGATATATGAAGATCTTAATTTTATCATCATGGTACAAGGATCTAATCCTTAATTTTGATGACGGAATTAAAATGTCATTGCAGTAAGCATAATGGATTGAGCACTAAAGTTATCATCACATGAATCTTCCAAAGATCATGTTCTACTATTTGCTCAACTTAGGGCTTAGGCCCGAGATGTTTCTCTATCAAATTGATTAACTTCTCAGTTCCAGGACTATCCTGAGGTATTATTCCCAATTTGAAAATTAAAGTCGTTTAAAGACATTTTTACCCAGGTTATGTTTTAAATGCTAATCTTTCAATTATCTTGATTGCTATAGTCCAACTATCCAATCAACGATTGCAGGTACTATTAATATCATGATTACTATAGTCTAACTATATAATCAACTATAATTGAATTAGTTAAATTCAAATATATGATTACTATAATCCAATTATATAATCAACTATAATTTTATTGATTAATTTCAAATATATTGATTACTATAATCCAATTATATAATCAACTATAAATTGAAGTAGTGTTGAATAAGTCCAACTGTTTTAGTTAAAACAACGATTAAATATTAGTCCAACTAATAAATATTTATGTATGACGAAAAATTAAAAAGAGCACGTATTGGCAAGTATCTAAACGAATTGCAAATTTAATACTTGCCTCCCACTATTTTTTGGCGAGCCTCTAACCCTGTTGAGTACTCGGGAACCTGTTCTAGTGGGCTAGGATCCCGTTAAATAACACACAACCTTGACTTTGGCCAACAAGCTGTATGATATTTAACTAGGTAGATCTCTAAGATCAATTGGATCTCATCCAATTCCTAGATCCAGTAGGTGGACATCCAAGTCCGAAACATATATCCAATATATGCCAATATATCCAATATATTGCCTAACATTTTTCCTCTGAATCGATTAAGCCTTGGCTTTGGCACAACAAACTTAATGATTCCAGTTAAGCGGGACTCATTGACTTTGGAAGCTTCGTAATCGATGTCGATGGACAAGAAGTGATCTTGACTTTGGCCAACAAATCACAAACTTCGACAAGACACCGATATGGAACAAAGCCTTCATGATTCCGCGATGGACAAAGGCCTTGACTTGGCCAACAAACCAGTGCCAATCTTGGATCTTGAGAATGAATCATTCAATGGAAAGAAAACGCTTAATATGTGTTGAGGGTTTTTTCGCGTAATTGGTAACCAATTAATTATCTTTGTTAAGGTCTCATCATACACCTTAAACATGCATTCTAAAAACATAATAAGGCGCGTAAATAAATTAATAATGATATGCGGATTGATATTTAAAACACTTGTTCCTAGAACAAATCTATCAATTTCCTCTCCTCTCTCCCGCTAGCACAAATCTTACTTCTACCCAATTACATAACACTTCTAAAGAAACCTCATTTACCTTGAGGGGAATAGGTGAGAAGAGAAATACAAAGAATCAAGAGGTAATAGGCTGGACACGCAGGTCCAATTTATAATAAATCTAAATTTATTACAATAATTACCAAAATTGCCCTCACCCATCTAATATCCATCCGATATACATTATTCATACATCACATCCATGTATTCACACAAAGCATGTTATCAATCAATCTAATCCAATTAATTAATCTGAAATTAATGACCATCCAATGTTCAAACAACGATTTGATTTGTGCGAGTCAAACTCATTTAAGAATAAGTACTCAAAGTACGAATTCTCGAATTATATCAAACTACAATATTAAATCCAATTTAATTTGTATTTAATATTAATTCTTTATTTAATTCCAAATTAAATAATTGCACTTTATTAATGAGCCTTTGCGACTTAGATTCTAAATCTAATCATTATGGGTCTCAAAGCCCAATTAACATCCAATGTCAATTTAATTAAAGTCCAATGGGCTTTCAATTAATTTATAAGGCATGGACTTTGGTCAATATGGGTCAAACCCAAATAACAAAGCCCAATTAGGAATCACCCTTATTTGCCAAATCAATTTAGGCCCATTAGGCCCAATTAAAATTTTAAAGGTCCATTTAATTATATTTGGACTTTATGGATATGGTTTTGGGCCCAATTGGATCCAACCAATTAACCTAAACCAAATTTGGCCCAACCAAGCCCATTAAGCCCAAATACAACTTTATAAGCCCAATTCCAAATTTAGCCCAATTAATTAAATTCCAAATTTCCAAATTTCACAATTAAATTAATCTAAAGTGTATAGCCATAATTAATTAACCAAATTAACATTTCCAAAATACCAATTTACATAATTAATTATGCTAATCATCATCAACACATGTCCAACATTATTGAATCAAAAATCAATTCATTTTCCTGCTTCTAAGTCACGATAATTTGGGGTTTTTTGTTCAATTCAGATTTCAATCCAATTGAATCCTAAATCAACATTTTTAAGTATTTCAAACTCATCCAATATTCAAAAAACAAAAAATCACCATGACATTTAGGGCACCAACTTTCGGCCAAGCCAATATTTTGGGAAACATTGATCCAATTCAATTTTTTATCAAATTGATCATGCATAACACTATGTTATCATCATTCAAGCATCTCAAACAATCAATTTCATCCAAACATGATCAAATCAAATTTACCCAATTTTACCCTAATCAATTTCATGCTTAAATAAGGCTCTGATACCATTGTTGGGTTTCTACTATAGTCCCAAGATCATTCAAGCAATGAAAATCATTGAATACAATAAAGAAGTATGGCGGAATCATACTTACAATGATCAGATTTTGATGCGATGAACACAAAATCATTTGCTCATTCCTTGAAGCTCACGGCTTTGGCCCTCTTTTGTGCTCATTGGATTCGGTCAAGCTCCAAGCTTGGGAATGGATTCCATGCTCAAGAGTTTGTTTCCCTATCACCTTTGGATGACTATTTATGTGCTAGCATAAGAAACATTTGCCACAAATCTTCCTTGTTCCTTCTTCCAACTCTCGGCATTGAGAGGAAAATAAGAGAGAAAATGGCCCCTTGGCCGAATGTGTGAGAGACAGCGGGAGAGAATGAGTTGGTTTTGGTGTATTGGTTTTCCAAAAACTAATACCAAAAATTCAAATCCAAAAAAAGTACAAGGCATAAAGCTTTCAACCACCCCCATCAGTCACAAGTGACTAACATCACATCACACAAGTGACAAGACATCCATCACTTGAATGACTAATGATGTGACGCTTGATGTGACTTTTGGGCAGCACTTGAATTCGAAATGCGAGTGGGCCGGTAAAAACTGCCGGGTTCGGGTTCGCTAATTCCGAATTAATGAATTTTCCGTTGCGACGTAATTAAATCAAATTTAATTAAATAATTATGCCTAGCAAAATTACTATTCACGTCGCTAGCGAATTAATTCTAAATTAACTCGTTCGCTCGAATTAAATTCTAAATTTAATTCCGCGTCAAAATCTAATTTCGTATAATATATCGAATATATTATTTTATCGATTAATTCCAAATTAACCGTTCTCTCTCTTTTAAATAATATTTTATCCCAGATAAATATCTTCGTAATTAATCCCAGATTAATTCTCTCTCTAATAATTAATCCCAGATTAATTATTGTAGGCATTGCATTTTTGCATGTGAAACCCGATGAGGAGTCTTATTTGGAGACAACTACCTTTTAAGTTACGGAAACCGCGGGAAACGGACATCGGAGGGAAGAGTCAAGAATGACTCATTGACGGATTAAGTTCACTAGTTTGGCTTCAAGTAACTCGCTTGTTTTCTGTTTTAAAATTTATGCCCGGCCCGAGACACCTAAACCCGGCCCACGCACACCTAGTCCACATGAACTTAGCCTTCACACCCCACCTAGCCCAGACAAACTTAGCCCAAACACTTAACTAAATTAACATGCACCTAGCCAAGCCCACTCCCACCCACCAAGGCCCACACGCCCATCACCCTTAAAATACCCCCAAATTAAATAAATAAATATTAATTAAAACATTAACTAAATAAGATATTAATATAATTAATTAAATAATTAAGTAAAACATTTACCAAACTTAAACTAAAATCATGCCTAATTTAAATAATTTGAATATATCATATGCTAAAATTAAAAAGAAGATATGCCTAATTAAAATCAATCCTAACCAATTAAAACCAATCAAATATTTGACTTCCTAATCTAATAAGACATCTACCAATTTAAAATAGTTGACTTCCTAATTTAAAATATTTTGTCCCCCCTCAATCTTGTGTATACCATTCTTAGGACTCCTAATTTGGAAACTAGATCTCTTCCTTGTGAGACAAGGGCAAACCCTAGCTCTCTTCTATATAAACATGCACTGACCTAGCCACACCATCTCTCCACTCTCTCTAGTCCACGCCCAGACACACAAAAGAACTCCACTCATTCACACGTTTTTTTTTTACACAAGAGAAGCCTTAGAATTCACGCCAATCACAAGAAAAGGAAGCAAAATATTTCTCTTCTCTCTCCCTCTCACTCTTAGCTGAAAATTACAGCCCCTCTAAGCCCCTCCATTGCCGAAATTAGCCATCAAAAACAGCCCAAAATCACCTTAAAACAGCAGTAAAACACGTCCCAAACAGCAGTCCCTTTTACCATAAAACAGCAGCCCCTGCACCCCCCTAAAACACGCCTAAACAGCCCCTGAATCACCTTAAAACAGCAGCTCAAATCCTCTTAAAACAGTCCCTAAAATCCTTAAAAATAGTGAACAAAAAACTGCACTTTTAATCCTTAAACAATCACAAAAAAACTGCACTTAAAACCTTTAAAAAACACGCATAGCAGTCCACTAAAACAGAAGAACAAGACCTGAAACAGTGAGCAGAAGACACGTCAAAAATAGCAGCAAAACGAAGCCGAAACAGAAGAACAGGACCTGAAACAGTGAGCAGAAGACACGTCAAAAACAGCAGCAAAACGATGCCAAAACAGTGGGAAAAATAGTGGAACAGCGAGCCAAAACGCGAAGCTAGTGAACCGGAAAAGTAAGGAGCTTGCATCCCTTCCGATCTCCGTGAAACGCAAGTCCGAGGACAACTAAAAAGGTTAGACCTGAGGGTATTTTTCACACTTATTTCTATTTAATTTCTGGTCATTTACTTTGATTATATTTTCTGTATTTGTGGCATTTGTTGTGTATATGATGTTTGTTGTGGATTTTGGATGAATGGAAGTGTCGTCTCTTGTGGTATATAGGATGGAAACCCAGACGTAAATTCCATAGCCGAATCCGAATGGACGGTAGTGCGGTCTGTACTTGGGCCACAATTCCACGTATCACTTGAGCAAACGGCACTTATTGATTTTATGTTATCTTGTTCATTTAATAATTTGCCGTTTAATTTTTCTGTCTTTTAATTTCCGCATAACATTTATTTATGTCATATGGAGATGATGTGCATGAGCTTAGTAAGTGCGATGAAAGGTCCCCTTAAAGGGGTTAAAATCCTTTACCACGATGCTTCGCCGCGCCGGATGATGTATGCTTGATTGGATGAGAGATGTATTCAGTCGGGTATACGATATCCGATATCTTTTATTTGTTTATTTCATTTTTTATGCATTAACTAGGGTGGTTTTAAGGTCCTCCATTCGAGGGAAAACGCCATAAGGCTACCTTTTCCATGATATTTGCCGCGCTATTTATTACGCGATTTATCGCTGTTTTACAAAATCCTTTTTATACATCTTTATTTATTGCACTTGATTATGTAATATGTGCGCATGGCTTAACTAGGGTGGTTTTAAGGTCCTCCATTCGAGGGAAAACGCCATAAGGCTACCTTTGCCATGATGTTTTGCCGCGCTATTTATTACGCGATTTATCGCTGTTTTACAAAATCATTTTATGCATCATTTATTTATTGCATCGTATTATGTGATATGTGCGCATGGGCTTAACTAGGGTGGTTTTAAGGTCCTCAATTCGAGGGAAAACGCCAAAAGGCTACCTTTGCCATGATGTTTTGCCGCGCTATTTATTACGCGATTTATCGCTGTTTTACAAAAATCTTTTTTATGCATTTTTATGTATCGCACTTCATTATGTGATATGTGCGCATGGGCTTAACCAAGGTGGTTTTAAGGTCCTCCATTCGAGGAAAAACGCCATAAGGCTACCTTTGCCACGGTGTTTTGCCGCGCTGTTTATTATGCGATTAATCGTTTTTTTTTGCAAAAATGTCATTTTAACCATGCATCTTATTCTTTTTTTGTTGCGCAACGTTGGTCATGCTTTCTTTTGCATATCATTCATCTATATAACATCTCATTGCATAATCTTGTATCACATATAACATGCTTAATGGAAAATTGGTAGTAATTATATGGATATAGACGCATGTTGCATTTCTCTCATTCTTTGCATTTCTCTTCTTCTCGGTATCCCTTTCTTTCACTCATGTTAGTTGCATTCTTGGGCATCATTATGGCATGTTCCTCTTTAATGTAAAATTGCATCTTTGATTGTTCATCTTTGGCATACTTTCTTTCTTCATCTTCTCAAGTTATGTGTTTGTATTGATTTTGTTTATCATGTAGTTATTTTGACCATATTTTATATGCTTCTTTACATAGTGCGCCTATAACATTATTGTCGTCATTTGATTTCCTTTATATTACATGCAAATATTACCATGACTATTGTGTTTATGTTTACATGAATGATTGAATTCTTGGGACGTTATGTGCTTGTTGTTGCAAAAGCCTACCTTTAAGCATGTGAACTCAGCAATAGGACTTGATTTCATGCATGTTAGATGTAAACTTTACTTTTAAGCATGTGAACTAGGATTGTGGTGCACTTGGAAATATATGTCATAGGCTTGGTTGGATTATTGTATAAATCTTTACATTACAAGTGGCATAAGTAAGGGACCATTCCGAACCCAATGGTTTGAGGTCTTCCCTTGCGAGGGGTGAGTGCGGCCTTAAATCTTTGTCCCGGTTCACACCGGGTGGCGACTCCCTTATTCTCCGGATTAGTCCTCTGTTGGCTACTCCGTACTCCCAACTAGACCCCCGAGCCTAGGACATCATGCGTCGCTCCAGATCCTGTGTTCCCACAATTATGTGCGAGTCATACGTCATCGGTGAATCTTCGAGAAGTGACCCATGAGATCCCAGGATATGTTGGCAGTAAATCCGGTCGTCGGACTATCCGAACACGTACGTATCTAGTACTACGTTTTTACCGATTTATAAGACATGCTTGGCTTCTAGTAAAGCATCGTGCCTACCCAATTCTCCAGAATTATTCTTAAAGGAATATATAATCTATATCAGGCGTAGTATACGTCGTATAGCGTATTACGATCCAGTATCAGATGTCACGTGCTAGGCCTGGGGTTGGAATTGTGTCTGCCCCGTACGAAGCACATATCGGATCTCTGGTAACTAGTCTCTATAATCGGATAAATATGACCTAGTCATAATATCCCGATAGCTGCAGCATATAAGAGCACCAGTTCTGTATACTACGTGATCATCATCTCCACTATAACTGGAGTGATACTTCTATCTTGACATCACACCCAATAAACTACGATTCTTAATATACCCAGAAGAGGCGTACACAGAACCGGTTAAAGCCCTGGACGATCAAAACCAAAGTATATTGATTGTCGCAAGTATTAGCGGTGCAAGTCTCAGGTTAAGACCAAATACACCTACCCTGATTCGGACTTCCATAGACTCATAGTCATACTACCAATAGAATTCTGAGGGGTCTATCCAGAGCGAAGCTGTTTCCGTACCATCTGTAAACACAACCTTCTATTACACTTGCCTGAGTATCCAATACCCAAATATATGAGAACTATATCGTTGTGCTCCCATAACACGCACAAGTGTGATACTAGTCTATTCCACATTATCGATGTCCAATCTCGATAATACTCTGACTGGGGATGTTTTAATGATTAAACCTTCATGGATTGATAATGTCTCATATCATCTCAATCCGGAACTAATCATATGGACTTTTATCATTTATATATCTCGGTAATCTAATTACAAATGATAAAAGAGAAATTTCCTTTGTCACATAGTTAATTTGTACAACAACACCATGTTCTGTACAAATAGTGATGCTATGGGTCATAATTTTCCAACAGAAGGTGCGTCCTACAAAAATCAGAAAGGGTGATCTGGTGCTTAAGCAGTCAAAGCCGTCGAAGACAGACCCGAGAGGAAAGTTCAGACCTAACTGGGAAGGACCCTACATAGTCCAGAAAGTAATGGGAAATTGGGCAATGAGTCTGTCAGATTTGGAAGGGAACGAGTTCACCGAGCCGATCAACATGGATAACTGAAGTATTATTTTGCCTGAGGAAAAAAAGACCGAGCAGTCTCCAAGGGAATTGGCGGAAGACCTAACCCAACAGAATATGAAATTCATTCATACATGCATACACGTAATGTACTTGCAATTTTCTTGTTTGTTCTGTGTTTGCAGGTTTCAGACAAAAGAGAACTGCACAATCACCAGAAGAGATTTAAGGCCGCACTCACCCCTCGCGAGGGAAGACCTCAAACCGTTGGGTTCAGAATGGTCCCTTACTTATGTCACTTGTAATGAAAGGATTTGTGTAATAATTTAATCAAGCTTAAGTAACACTTATTTTCAAGAGTATCCTGCTTCTAAATCCATATGCACAAAAATAAAACTTACACCTAAATATGCATATATTTCACATCTAAGATTGCATGCTTGAAAGTACATCAAAGTAGCAATGAACATACAATTTCATTGGCATATTGTATTCATGGAAACACAAGCACAAACTAACCACACAAGCACACATAAAGGCGAATCAAATAATGGCGAACATGTGATTTCATAGACATATCATAAACAAATAGCCATTACATGTCCATGCACAAATAAAAGAGTCAACTAAGTACATAATGTAAAAAGACACTTAAGGATGCAATTAGGCATTAAAGTAAGCATGCTATGACTTGGTGCAAAAGAAGATAACTAATATGGACACAAACACACATGTGAGCACTTTTCCAAGTGGTACGTGGAATTGTATCCCAAGTACAGACCGCATTACCGTCCATTCGGAATCGGCTATGGAATTTATATCTGGGTTTCCATCTTATATACTACAAGAAATAATACTCAAATGCTATCATAACATGGATATATGAATTATACTACGTTAAGCCAAGACTAAGGTAAATGATGCAACCAATGGAATAAACATGCTTTTCATTACGATGCGTACAAAGATAAAAATGACTATATGGGATTTCATAATACATGCATGAACGGTATAGCTGGCTTTACGTGCGGGCTGAGGCTAATAAGTGGCGTTTAGGGCGGGGTCTTGTGAGTGAGGCCAATGGCATGTGGGTGTTGAAGGTTCAAGTGTGCACGATTTAGGGGCAGTGCAGTGAGGGTGTTTGCGTGGGTTTAAGGTGACTCGTGAGTAGGGGACAGTGGCGTGAGTGGGGCTAAAGGAGGTATATGTGTGATGAGGCTGGGCATGCATGTATCTTGGTTTTATTTTACGTGAATAAAGGAAAGTGCAAGGGCTGAGAATATGGGTACACCAATGACAATAGGTCGAGCCAAGACAGGGATAGATGATGCAATCATAGATGAAAGACACAACAAATATCGTGGTAAAGGTAGCCTTTTAGGCTTTTCTTCCCCAAAATGGAGAACCTTTTAATCCAACCCAATAAGCCCATGCGGCTTTCATTACAATGCGTACAAAGACAATGATAACTATATGAAACTTTGTATACCCGATTGAACATATCTTACATTCAAACGAATATACATCAACCACCGCGCGACAAAGCATCGTGGTAATGGATTTAACCCCTCCAAATAGGGGACCTTGAATCTGACTTACTAAGCCCATCCGCTCGATCGCATCATGCATACAAAGAATAAAGACAATAATATCAAACTTAGTATGCCCGATTGGACATATCTTACATCCAACCGAACACCCATCAACTGGCGCGGCAAACAATCGTGGTAAAGGATTTTAACCCCTCCAAATAGGTGACCTTTAATCCGACTTACTCCCATGCACTCGATCGCGTCATGCATACAAAAATAAAGATAATAATATCAAACTTAGTATGCCCGATTGGACATATCTTACATCCAACCGAACACACATCAACCGGCGAGGCAAAGCATCGTGGTAAAGGATTTTAACCCCTCCAAATAGGGGACCTTTAATCCGACTTACTAAGCCCATGCACTCGATCGCGTCATGCATACAAAAATAAAGACAATAATATCAAACTTAGTATGCCCGATTGAACAAAGCTTACATCCAACCAAACATACATTAACCGGCACGGCAAAATGTCGTGGTAAAGGATTTTAACCCCTCCAAATAGGGGACCTTTAATCTGACTTACTAAGCCCATGCGCTCGATTGCGTCATGCATAAACAAGTAACATGCGGAATTCAAATGACGAAAAATAAATAAATCAAAGCAATATAAAACAAAAGAATGTGCCGTTTACTCAAGCGGTATGTGGAGTTGTATCCCGAGTACAGATCATACTACCGTCCATTCGGAATTAGATATGAAATTTATGTCCGGGTTTCCATCCGATAGACCGCGAGAGTTACATCTTTCATTTTATTCCAAGGCCACAACATGCATATTTCATAATACATGCATATTTATCTACTCAAGGGCCACAACATGCATTTCAAATAACAATCATGCGAACAATACTCAATAAATAATAAAAAAAACAGAAAACGAATGTGGAAAATACCCTCAAGTCTAACCTTTTTTGCCGACTTTCGGACATGCGTTTCACGGAGATCGGAAGGGTAAAGCTCTTCAACTTCTCCGGTTAACTAGTTTAGCATCTTAGCTCACTATTTTGCTGTTTTGCTTGCTGTTTGGCCTCTGTTTTGCTGTTGTTTCCTCTACATTTTCTTCTCACTGTTCAGGTCACTATTTTGACGTTTTAACGGACTGTTTTGGGCGTTTTCTAAAGGTTTTAAGTGCAGTTTTTGTGATTATTTTAGGGATTATAAGTGCAGTTTTATGTACTGTTTTAAGGATTTTAGGGAATGTTTTAAGTGGATTTGGGCTGCTGTTCGGAGTGATTTAGGCGTGCAGTACAAGGGCTATTTTAGGTCAGTTTTTGGGGCAGTAATGGCGTCAATTGTGACGTTTGGTGTTGCAGTGGGGGGGAGTGTTTGGGCTGTTTGTGTGACTTTAGGACTGTATTTGAGGCTTATTGGGTGTGGATTAGGGTGTGAAAGGTGGCTAAAGATTCGGCAAAGGGGGCTGTCTAAGGGATGGGTATTCGGTGGTGAGAGTGGAGGAGATGGAGAGAAATTTTGTTGCTTCTTTCTTGGTGTGATTTGCGTGTATGTTGTGTGTATATGCTAGGGAAATGCATGTCTTGGTTAGGGGTTGTTTATACAGAGACGGGCTAGGGTTTCTCCTTGTCTCACAAGGAAGGGATTTGATTTAGTGTCTAAGAAGGAAAGCAATGGATTTGATGGAGACAAGATTGGTTTAGATTAGGAAGTCAATATCTTTAAATTGGTTATGAGTGATTTAATTAGGCATGACATCTTTTTAATTTAGTATAAGATTTTGTTTAGTTAGGAAGTTAATATATTTGATTTATCTAAATTAGGCATGATTATATAGATTTTTTTTATTAATTGGTAAATTATTTAATTATTTTATTAATTCAAATACATTATCTAATTAATATTTAATTTAATATTTTATCTAATTTGTGGTAATTATGGTGATGGGCGTGTGGGCCTAGATGTGGTGGGCGTGTGGGCTAGATGTGGTGTGGGCTTGGTGAGTGGGTTAGGCGTGTATGGGCTTGGTTTAAAAGGGTTTGTGTTCAAGGTTAAAAGGTTTGCGGGTTTTTTAGGCTAAAGGTGATCTAAACGGAGGTCCAACAAGTGAGCTTGACACTAAATAAGTGAACAAGGATCTAACGAAATACCGATTCCCTTCCGGTGACCGTTTCCCGCAATATCCTTAACTAAAAGGTAGTGCCTCCAACTGAGACTCATCATCGGGTTTCACATGCAAAAATGCAATGCCTACAGTCGAGAAAAAAAAGAAAGAAAGAAAAGAGAAAAAAAAGAAAAAAGAAAAAGAGAAAAAAGAAAAAAGAAAAGAAGCTCAAAATGAAAAGAAAGAAAAGAAAGAGACGAAAGAAAAGAAGCAGAAAATCATATCATGTTGAGTACGAGAAAGTAATCATAGAGTATGATTAAGACATCTCGGTTGGTTAGACCCACTATCCGATTCTCTGAAGAAAAAATCATCGAGTTGGCTTACTTAAGGATTAAGCTGCGAAAGAGCCTTGGCACACACAGACTAGGAGTCTAGTTCAGATCACTCATTCAGACGATCGGATCTGAGTGTATTAAGTACTTTGAAGGTTCTCTGGTTTCGACACGAAGCATCCATTGAGGATGAAAATATGTTTAGCTATCAGGACTATCTCGTGAGAGGCAAGACAGCATGTTGATATGCAACATCAGCACCAGTATTAGTTTGGCGGCGAGGCCCACATCAATATCAGTCTGGGGGCGAGGTCCACATCAGTATCAGTTTTTGGGATGAGTCATAGGGTCGAGGCCCACATCAGTTCAGTCTGGGGGCGAGGTCCGTATCAGTATCGGTTTGGGGTCGAGGCCCGCATCTGTATCAGGTTGGGGATAAGTCCCAAGGTTGAGGCCCACACATCATCAGTACACCGGGTATGGCACTCTGGGTATGGAGACACAACCGCAACACCTCGGGTATGGGGTTTAGCACGCCGGGTATGGTACTCCGGGTATGGAGACACTACAGCGACACTCTGGGTATGGAGACGCAACCGCGACACCTCTGGTATGGAGTTTAGCATGCCGGGTATGGCACTCCGGGTATTGAGACACTACTACGACACTCTAGGTATGGAGACGCAATCGCGACGCCTCGGGTATGGGGTTTAGCATGCCGGGTATGGCACTCTGGGTATGGAGACATAACTGCGACACTCTGGGTATGGATATGTAACCGCGACACCTCGGGTATGGGGTTTAGCATGCTGGGTATGGCACTCCGGGTATGGAGACACTACTGCGACACTATGGGTATGGAGACGCAACCGCGACACCTCGGGTATGGGGTTTAGCATGCCAGGTATGGTACTCCGGGTATGGAGACACTACTGCGACACTCTGGGTATGGAGACGCAACAGCGATGCCTCGGGTATGGGGTTTAACATGCCAGGTATGGCACTCCAGGTATGGAGACACTACTGCGACACTCTGGGTATGGAGACGCAACCGCGACACCTCGGGTATGGGGTTTAGCATGCCCGGTTTGGCACTTCGGGTATGGAGACACTATTGTGACACTCTGGGTATGGAGACGTAACAGCGACACCTAGGGTATGGGGTTTAGCATGCCAGGTATGGCACAACAATATCAACTCAGTTCAAAGCAACCAGAAAGTCAAGCAACAGCTGGCGAGCCAGGTAAGTAAAAATGCATTGCATAACTTTGATGGGATTGTCATTGTCACACACTGCACAAGTCCCATCAAAGTGGGGGAGACTGTAGGCACTACATTTTTACATGTAAGTCCCGATGATGAGTCTCACATGGAGACACTACCCTTAAATTGTGGAAGTCGCGGGAAACAGACGTCGGAAGGGAAGAGTCAGGAATTGACATCTTATTGGATTTAATTCATTTGTTTAGCTTCGGGTTTTCTTGTTGGACCTCTGTTTTAAAACATATCCCTAGCCCAAAACCAAAGCCACACGCCCACCTAGCCAAAAACCAAAGCCACACCAAGCCCACCAAAATAAGCCAAGCCCACACCCAAATCACTAAAGTACACGCCCATCACCCACGCCACCTGCCTTCAACTTCTTCATGTAACAAGCCTTCAAACTGCCACTCACTTCACGCCATTAGCCTGCCTTCAGCGCATAATAAACACCATTCATGCATAAAAACCCCTGACCAGCCTGCCTTCTACGTACAAGCCCCTTCTTTCTTCACTTAAAGCCTATGAAACAAAGCCTCTGACCACCAAAAACAACCCCTAAAACACAGCCTAAACATCACTGAAAACAGCCCCTGAAACACAGCCTCTGACCACCGAAAACAGCCCATGAAACACAGCCTCTGACCACCGAAAATAGCCCCTGAAACACAGCCTATGACCACCAAAAATAGACCCTGAAACACAGCCCCTGACCACCAAAAACAGCCCCTGAAACACAGCCCCCTGACCACCGCAAAACACCCTGAAAACACAGCCCTAATTCACACACCAACAGCCTTAAACAGCAGCCCCAATTCACGCCAAAAACAACACCAAAACTGTAGCCCAAACAGTGTAAACTGCAACCCCTAATACCCTCAAAAATGTAAAAATAATCCCTTATTACCGCAAAGATAATGACAAAAAAAACAGTGAAAATAACAGTGAAACTGAGTAAAATAGCAGTCCAAACAACGAAACAGCGAAGGAAAATATTGAACCAGCGAACCGGAGGAGTTGCGGAGCATCAACCCTTCCGACGGACGTGTTACGCACTTCCTAAAGACGACTTAAGAGGTTAGACCTGAGGGCACCCCTTTTTATTTATTTCCGCTTATTTCTTTTATTTTGCCAATATTTCTTCGCATGGGTATTGCTGATTAATGTATGCTATGGCTATTGGATGAATGGAATATGTGTCGTCTCTTGTGGTATATCGGATGGAAACCCTGACGTAAATTTCGTAGCAAATCCGAAATGGACGGTAGTACGGTCTGTACTTGGGAAACAATTCCACGTACTACTTGAGCAAACGGTATGTTTTCGCTTTATTTAATCTTGTTCATCTACTATTCGCATTTTTTTATCTGCCATTTACTTTCCGCATGTTACTTATTTATGCATTGTAATGTAATACGCATGGGCAAATCAAGTTGGATTAAAGGTCCTCCATTTTGAGGGATGAAAAGCCTAAGGGCTACCTTTGCCACGACGTTTTGCCGTGCTGGATGAAGTATGTTTGATTGAATGTGAGATATTTTTAAACGAGCATACGAAGTCCCATATTATCGTTGTCTTTATTTTTTATGCATTGTAATGTAATGCGCATAGGCAAATCAAGTTGGATAAAAGGTCCTCTGTTTTGAGGGATGAAAAGCTAAGGGCTACCTTTACCATGACATTTTGCCGCGCCGGACGAAGTATGTTTGATTGAATGTAAGTTATATTTAATCGGACATACGAACTCCCATATCATTGTCTTTTTTATTTGTATTCATTGTAATGTAATGCGCATGGGCTTATATGTTGGTCTAAAGAAACTCTACTTGAGGGAAGAAAAGCCTAAAAGGCTACCTTTACCATGACATTTCGCCGCGCCTTTTATTATTCTGTTATTTGCTTTATGTATGCCATCTCCTTGTTAAATCATGCATCATAGTGTAATGCGCATGGTCAAATCAAGTTGGATTAAAGGTCCTCCACCTTGAGAGATGAAAAGCCTAAGGGCTACCTTTGCACACAACGTTTTGCGTGCCGGACGAAGTATGTTGATTGAATGTGAGATACGTTCAATCGGGCACTCGAAGTCCTCTATAGATGTGGGCACATGTCGCATCTCTTCCCTTTCATCCTTATTGTCTATCTATTTGTTGCATCGCATCATTTCACGTTTATTTCGAGGTACAATTGCCCCCCCTTTAGTTATCTCTTTACATTATGCACTTAATTGTCTCTCTTTAATGTGCATGCTTGTACAATTATTATTTACTCGCGTTCCCGTATTTATCAATATAATGTGTTTGTGAAATTATATGCTTGCCATTATTATGATTTACTTTTATGAATGCAAATTTAGATGTAGGTCATTCTCAAATATGTATATTGCATAGGCCCGATTATATTATCGTATAAATCCATTCATTACAAGTATCATAAGTAAGGGACCATTCCGAACCCAACGGTTTGAGGTCTTCCCTTGCGAAGGGTGAGTGCGACCTTAAACTATTTCCCAGTTCACACTGGGTGGCGACTCCTTTATTCTCCGGTTTAGTCCTCTGTGGGCTACTATGTACTCCCAACCGGGCTGCGAGTCCGGAACATCATGCGTAGCCGATTTCTGTTGTCTACACTCGTGTCCATCGAACTGACTGCCGAAAGTTTACACTTGGAGTGTTTATCCCATGTGTCTGTGAGAACTTTCATGTATCGATTGTATGACTAGTTCTTAAACTTGAGGTCTTTACAATCTTATGTTTGGATCAAATGACTTTGACATTCTCCTTCCCCGGTTCAAAAGATTCGGTGATAAGGGTATGATTGGGTCATTTGTTGAAACACGTGAAGTTTGTAAAGATACAACAGATAATCGCCACTCTCTCGGATAATATTTCTTATAAGAGTAGTATTCCAGTTTGCGGGTTGATATGTGTGATCAATGCTTGAGATTGTGGCCGCAGCGGAAGAATCATGTGAGATTCTTGGGTTAGCACGATTCATGACACTATCAACATCATACCTTTGACTATATGGGTAGACACTTTCCATACCCTAGGTCAAACGGTGGGGATACAGTGAGGCGAGGGACCGTATCATATGTAAATCGCATACATAATGGGTATATATTTCCTTCTCATTTGGGGGCCTTGGCATGTTGCTAGATGTTAACCTTGGTCATTGAAATCGAATGACCATCTGATCGGAGGATAATTTATGTTCGATTAAATTATCACGATTCATTTCATGTCCAACTTGAGGGTAACCCAAAAGGTCACACACAACAAAGTCGAATCAATGGTTAACAGTGCACAGTACAAATTAACAACATATATGATTGCTGTAGGAATTGTTCATAAATGGTTCACTGTGTTTAATTATTGAAAAGATCATTTATGAGGTTCCAAAGAGGCTTAGGGATTGGTGAATGATGATGGGGCACTTTGGGAATTGGAAAAATGAATAAGAAAAAAAAATTAAAAAAATAAAAAAATCTCCGTTTTTTTATTTTATTTTATTTATTTATTTATTTTTTGTTTTGAATTCCAATTCTACCCCAACTCTTATTAGGGTTTTATAATCTCATTAAACCACTATATTAAGATCCAATGGCTAAGAATTCTTAGCATTTATCCCACATCAGATTCTTAATTAATTTTGTTGTCTTTGGAGCACCTATATAAACCCAAAGAATTCTTTACAAATTTTTACACCAAAACCTTTCATATCTTGGGTTTATATTAGTTAGAAACTCTAAAGTTTAAGAGTAAGCCACTGATTTTGAGGATCCTTAAGTCTAATTGACTAGAGTAATCTCAAGTTAAAAGTTTTGAGGTATTTGCCTAGGCTAGCACCAAGGGAAAAATACCCGTGCACTCAAGGCGTAGTCTTGCCGTTGAGTTTTGGCTTTGGTGTGTGCACCTTTGGAGGCCACACACTTGGGTGGCTCTTTGGAACGTGGAAGAGCTTGCTGAGTTCGAGAAAAGCTTGTAGATTGGAGGGAGGACTGGATGAGTCTTCGGTTCAAGTAAGTCTTTTTCTTTATTTATTTTAATTAGAGTTCTTATGATAGTTAGCATGTTTAGGTTTATATTCTTTGCATGTTTTATGAGTTTTTATGCTTAGAATATATAGTAACATGCCCAGGCTTGTAGAATAATCAAAACAAATGGGTCTTGGGCAAAGGGATCACGACATAATAATTTTTAATTTTCCGTTGCGCACTCGCGGCCGCTTCCCAATAATTATTAATACTATTACTTTAAATAAATTAATCACCAAATCACTGGAGATTTATGACAATCAAGTCATTAACATGCTTGGGTCAAATAAAAATTTTAATTTAAAACATGCAATACATATCTAATATGACTTATGCATAATTAAATTAAATTAAATTATAGAGGCAGAGATTCAAATATATGTCAAACATGCAACATATGCTGTGTGGTTAAGACATGCTCTGATACCTTCTGTTGGGGTGGATGTAGGACCCATTGGGTTGGATCGGTGTCCCGCACAGCGGAAGTGGGTCTAACCCGTGGTAATTTAGCATAAAAGTATTTTTAAATAATTTAATGAAATACTATATTCCATTACAAGTGTATAGGAAACAATCGGGGCTGAATCGGGGTCCGTAAACTTAAAAACGAGAGAAAATAAATTTCGGCACGCACTGTGCGCTGATCATATTTTTTTAATTGTTTTCAAAACATATCCTTCAACTATCTGGAAACAGAGAGCTGAAAGAAATATGATTGTTAACCCTAATTTCTTTCAACCTTCCATAAACACTTTCAGACACCCAAAATTATTTTTTAACATTAAAATCAACATCAACACATGTTAAGAATAAAATCATGTTTTTCAAAATATCAATATTTTTTACTAAAATATAAATTTATCCTAAATAAGTATATGCGTAAATTTTGAATTTAAAACACAAACCAAATTAGAATATCATAATGAAGTGACTCATGAACAATTTTAGGTCACTAAAAGGTGGTCAAATTATTATAGAATGGTAGCCATAGCTCCAAGCTATTATCTAGAGTTCCAAACTCTAATTTTATGTTTATGTCCAACATAATCTTTTTGATTAATCACAAATATATTGTGTTTATACTTCAAAAGCATCCATACACAATTTATTAGCCTAATTTCAACATCAAGGTATGTTATTATGTATTCAATGTTAGTGTGCTAGACATACCACGGGATCTCTAAGTGTGATTCATGTGTGAATAATCAAAGAGAGTTGCGGAAAATACTTACAATGATCGGTTGAAGTTCAAAACTTTTTCCATAGATGATGGAAGCTCCAAGCCCTCTTTGTTGTTCCAAACTCATGGGTGAGTCTCTCTATCACCTTCATTTGACTCCTTAAAGTGCTAGCTTACAATAATTTTACAACAAAACTCCATGGGAGAGAGATGAAGCTCACGGCCTCAAGGAGAAAGAAGAGAAAAATGATTGCTGTGAATAATAACCTTGTCATGCTTCCAAAGTTGACTTGGTTTATATAATAAGTTTGTGTGTTGGGATTGGTTTGAGTGCATTTTAAGCAATCCAAGCTTTACTCAACCAACAAATCAAGCCCATGATTTAAGCCTAACCACTTCCATCACATGTCTAACATGTTGATGTAAGTGAAGTGGGCCCCACCACTTTTAAATTCGAAATTTAAGTCGGCTAACTCAACACGCAACTTCGCTTGGGCCCGGGTTCATTTAATTCCAAACTAAACGAATTTTCGTTGCGACATAATTAAATCTAATTTAATTAAATAATAATGCATAGCAAAATTATTAGGAAAGTCGCTTACGAATTAATTCTAAATTAATTCATTTGCCCGAATTAAAATCCAATTTTAATTCCACTTTGAAATCCGATTTCATTTAATATATCAAATATATATTTAATCGATTAATTCCAAATTAATCGTTCTCTCTCTTCAATCCGAATTTTATCCCAAATAAATTCTTGCCCCAATTAATCCCAGATTAATTTTCTCTCACTCATAATTAATCCCAGAATAATTCTGTTCGAGTTAAATGTCATCGGTGAATCTTTAAGAGGCGACCCAAGAGATCCGTGGATATGTTGGTAGTAAATGCGGTCGTCGGACTATCCGAACACGTGCGTACCCGGTACCACGTTCTTACTAATTTAAAAGACATGGTTGGCTTCTAGCAAAGCACCGTGCCTACCCAATTCTCCAGAAATATTCTTTTAAGGAATAAAAGATCTTTAACAAGAGTAGTATATATAGTATTGCGTATTACGATCCAGTATCGGATATCACATGCTAGGCCTAGGGCTGGAGTTGTGTCTGCCCCGTACGAATCATATATCGGATCACTAGCAACTAGTCTCTTATGATCGGAAAGTCATGACCTAGTCATACTTTCCCGATGGCTATAGCACTATAGAGTACCAGTTATGTATCCATGCGTGATCATCATCTCCATATGACTGAAGTGATACTTCCATCTTGACATCACACCCATACACTACGATTCTCAGTATACCCAGAAGAGGCGTACATAGAACCTGTTAAAGCCCCGGATGACCAAAACCAAAGTTTACTGATTGTCGCAAGTATTAGCGATGCAAGTCTCAGGTTAAGACCATATACACCTACCCTGATTCGGATTCCCATAGACACATAGTCATACTACCAATGGGATTCCGAGGGGTCTATCCAGAGCGAAGCTGTTCCTGTACCATCGGCAAACAGAACCTCTTATCACACTTGCATGAGTATCTAATACCCAAATATATGAGAACTATGTCGTTAAACTTCCATAACGCGCACAAGTGTAATACTAGCCTATTCCACATTATCGATGTCATCTCGTCTTAATACTATGACTAGGGATATTTAATGATTAAACCTTACGTGGATTAATACAATCTCATATCTTATTAATCTGGTACTAATCATATGGACTTTTATCATTTATATATCCAGGTAATCCAATTACAAATGATAAAAGAGCAATTTCCTTTGTCACATAGTTAATTTTGTACACGAACACCATGTTCTTTATAAAATAATGATGCTATGGGTCATAATTATCCAACATTCAATACATAATACATCATATATGATTCATTAATGAAAACATAGCTTTAGAGAATATCAAACTCGCCTAGTAAGCTTGATTCAAAGATCCAATCTTCTTCTCCTTGTTGAATAGTTGTAGAGAACTTGCAAAGTTAGCAAGCTTGACTTCAATATTCAATCTTAATTCCAATGCTAGCAAGCGTGATTCCAAGATCCAATCTTGATTTCTCATTGTTGAAATGTTGTAGAGAACTTTCAAAGCTTCTCCAAACATTTCTTTTATTTAGGCTAATATTTCTAAATCTTGTTTGTTTTAGTTTTCACAAGCTTACTTTCGTAAGCTCAAGGTTAATTAAAAACTAATTCAAGCTTGCCTTTTATAGCAAAACTTTTACAATTTTTTATTAATAAATTCTTAATCAACTTTTAGGTGGACCTAATCCAATTTGTCCAAATATGTATAATTAGGTGTGACTAATCACCTTTGTCTACCACTTTGATTTAATCAAATTAAATCAGGACAAAGTTTAATTAATGGATTAGTTAAATGTCTACCACTTTGATTTAATCCAATTAAATCAAGACAAATACACTTATTATTACATATTTGTAAATACTAAAATATCCTCCAATGGTAGAGATATTTATGATATTACAACAAAGCCCTTGTGTGATTTTGGATTAATCCAATTAATCCAATTGAGTCAAAGTAAATAATTAATGTTATCAAATAATACTTAATTATTTTAGTTGATAATTATAATATCAAATATTATTTATTATCAAAAATTATCTGCTACTTAAGTTCTCAATGAGTACACTTCATATTATGTCCTTTGTAATTTCGGAGGTGGCTGAATTACGTACATATAAGCTAGGCTTATATAACGAACGTACACTTAATTATTTTAGTTGATAATTATAATATCAAATATTATTTATTATCAAAAAGTATCGGCTACCTAAGTACTCAACCAGTACACTTCATATTGTGTGTCTCTCTAAGTGCAGACATGTTCGTCATATAAGCCTAGCTTATATGTACGCAATTCGGCCGCCTCTGAATTCGCTAAGAACACGAATGACCTTTTTGTACAATACAAGTCGAGGTCATCATATATGTTTAACAATCTCTATGTCATAAGCTATCCGAGTTGTGCTTCGGAAACATCGATTATACCGTCAAGTTTATAAGGTGTACATCTCATCTCGACATATCCACGATTCTTTACAACTAATCAGAACATCATTTCTGATATATGTGATCCACCCTAGGTGATCGACTTTGGCCAAAGTCTTAAGAATCGTGACTTACTCACATGGATACCTAAATCTCTTATGGTACACATGCAGGCCGAAAAACCCTATCTTGATATGCGCTTGATTAACGAGTGCATCGGTCCAAACCCAACGAACATCTAGGGGTCAGACCATGATGTTGGGGCAGTTGTGGAACCACTATGGTTAGATCGGTGCCCCGCGCAGTGGAAATGTGTCTAACCCATGGATATCAAGTATGGATGTAATTTTAAATTATTTAATGAAATATTATATTCCATTACGAGTGTATAGGAAAAAACCGGGATTGAATTGGAGTCCAGAAGCTCCAGAACGAGAGAAAACAAAAATTACCGAACGCATAAGCCACGCGCTATAGTGCACGTGCGCACACTGTAGCGCACAGGCCTGATTATTTTATTTTGTTTTTTTGTTTTTTTTTATTTCATTTCATTTTCTCATTCAGCTCACTTTCCAGTCAGCTGAAGGGATTATGGTATTTTACCCTAATCACTTCCGGCTCTCCCTAAACACTTCAAAAACACCCAAAATTAATTTTTAATTTCAAAAATAACATCAACACATGTTATAAATAAAAATCAAGTTTTTCAAAATATCAAATATTTTTACAAAAACATAAATTTATTCTAAATACGCATTTGCGTAAATTTTGAATCCAATACTCAAACAAAATTAGAATCCCAATAAAAAATATCTCGTGAACAATTCTAGGTCACCCAAGGTGGTCAAGTGATTCTAGAATGGTAACCATAGCTCTAAGCTTTAATCAAGAGTTCCAAACTTTAAATTATGTTTATGTCTAACAAAAATATTTTGACCCAATTACAAGCATATTGTGTTTATACTTCCAAAGCATCCTAACACAATTTATTAGCCTTATTTCAACATTAAACTATGTGATCATACATCTAATACACAAATAAACATAGCTTAGGAGAAGATCAAACATTACCTAGTAATCTTAATGTAAGATCCAATCTACTTCTCATTTGTTGAAATTGTTGGAGAACCTTCAAGGTGTGCAAGCTTGACTCCAAGATCCAATCTTGTTTCTAATGCTTCCAAGCTCCACTTCAAGATCCAATCTTGATTTCTCCTACATGAAATGTTGTATAGACCTCACAAGCTTCTCTAAACACTTATCTAACTTAGGCTAATCTCTCTAAGAATTTGCTTGTATTTGTACTTGTACTTGTAATTAAAACCTTCCTAAAGCTTGCTATTTATAGTAGAACTTAGGTAATTTTTAATTAATAAAAGTTGTAATCAACTTTTAACTGGGTTTAATCTAATTTCTCCAAATATATATAATTAGGTTTGACTAATCTCCATAATCTCCCACTTTAATTTAATCCAATTAAATCAAGCCAAAATATTAGGAATTGGATTAGCTAAATGTTTGCCACCTTGATTTAATCCAATTAAATCAAGCCAAAACCACATATTATTACATACTTACAATTACCATAATATCCTCAAATGGTAGAGATAATTATGATTTTACAATTAAGCCCTTATGTAATTATTGAATTAATCCAATTAATCCAATTAGGTCAAAGTAAATAATCAATGTTATTCAATAACACTTGATTATCATAGTTGATAATTATAATATTGAATATTCTCTTTTGTCAAAATTAATCGGTTACCCAAGTGCTCAATGAGTACACTTCATATTGGGACTCTCTAATTTCAGACATGTTCGTTATATAAGCCTAGCTAATATGTACGCAATTTGACCACCTCCGAATTCGCGAAGAACACGAACGACCTTTCTGAACTATACAAGTCGAGGTCATCACATATGTTTAACAATCACTCCGTCGTAGGCTATCCAAGTCGTGCTTAGGAAATATTGAATACACCGTCAAGTTTCTGAGATGCACATCTCATGTCGACATGTCCACGATTCTTCATAACTGATGCGATCCACCCTAGGTGATCGACTTTGGCCAAATATTTAAGAATCATGACTTTACTCATATGGATACATAAATCCCTTATGGTACACGTACGGACCGACGAATCCTATCTTGCTTCGCACTTGATTACTGAGTGCATCGATCCACACCCAACGAACATCTAGAGGCCAGACCATGAAATGTTTCTAATATACATGGCATCAAAGTGTGGAGGATCTCACACAAAATCAATGTTATCCTATAGTGAAAGGATTACATATACTACTCGACTCGAGGAGATTCCTATTGACGATGGTGTGTACTTCCAACTATTAGGAATCACCTGTGAGTCATTCAGTATTCGCTTCAACGAATACCCACATGTCTATACGAGTTTCCAAAACTCATGGTACATCGGGTTAAACCATTGGAACTCCAATTCCAATATATGACATGTGCTAGTCTTCTAGGTTATATGAATTCAACCATATTCCAAAACCAAGGACTATGAATATTTACTTTAAGAATAGTTTACACATAGTGTCAAGACTATTCTAAGGTCGATGTCATTCTTAGCATATCTATACATCAATCTAATACGTATAATGACAATACCACTAATGAGGTATGAAATGAAAAATATAGTTATTTTATTAATAAATAATAAAATGTACAAATCGGATTGACACTCCAAGCACCAACTCCATCAAACTACCACTTGCTTATTGTCAATCTGGATGCTACCGTAGTCTCATCTCCTCCAAATATTTATTGAATAACTTAGGAGGTAAGGCCTTTGTAAGTGGGTCTACTATGTTGTCTTGTCCTTGAACCTTCAAGACCACTATATCTTTGTGTTCAATAATCTCTCTAATTACGTAGTATTTTATTTCCACGTGTTTAGACTTGGAATGTGCCCTCGGCTCTTTAGTCTGCGCGATGGCTCCATTATTATCACAGTACAATGGGATCGAATCCGCAATACTAGGCACAATGCCAAGTTCTGTTATAAAATTTCTAATCCAAACAGCTTCTTTAGCAGCTTTTGAAGCCGCTATAAATTTCGCCTCAGTGATGGAATCAGCTGTTGAGCCTTGCTTTGAACAACGCCAACTAATCGCACCACCGTTAAGGGTAAATATGTATCCTGATGTAGATTTGCTATCATCTGGATCTCCTGGAATTCGGAGTCTGTATAACCATTAACTTGTAGCTCATCTTCTCCATATATCAGATACTTATCCTTGGTGCCTTTAAGATATTTTAGGATATGTTTCACGGCTGTCCAATGATCATTACCTGGATCAGATTGATATCAGCTGGTCACACTGACGTCGAAACTGATGTCAGGTCTAGTACATAACATATCATACATTATGCTTCCAATATAAGAAGCATATGACAAGTTAGACATCCTAACTCTCTATTCCTCAGTTTGAGGTGCCATTTTCTTCGAAAGATGTATACGGTATCGGAAAAGTACATTTGCTGCCTTGCAGTTGGTAAAACTGTACATTTCTAACATCTTATCTAGTACATCGATTGTGACAACCCTATAAGCTTCCTAACTCTATCTCGGTAGAGCCTTATACCGAGTGTGGATGCTGGATTTCGGCCGAGGTCCACAATCAGAATTTGTAGGTTGGAAGCACCAGCGATCCTGCAAAACAAAGCGGAATGAGCGGGAGTAGACTGCCCACCGGTGTGGTGGGTGCCGGGGGCACTCCGACGCTCAAGTCAGTAGTGTGTAAAGAGCAGTGAATAAGTAAATATGTGAAAGTAAGGTTTGATATTACCTTAACTTTCTCTGGATGGCCGTGAGGGCGAAGAAATTTGGTTAGGAAATATAAAAAGCTGAAAGAATTTAGAAATAGAGAAGAATAAGAAGCTTAGAAGGCTAAGTATAAGAGCTCCAAACTCAGATGATATGTATCTTCAATTACATTGCTATTTATTAGTGCAAATGATTGCCTTTAGCAGTTGGCATAAACCCATTATATGCTAAGATATATTTATTTAGTGAACAAAGTGGAGCAGTTCGATTATGATTAGGGTAAGTGGGAAATGTTTGGTATAGATTTGGCTTTGTGTATGAATCATTTTTCTGCAAGTGGAAGAAGGGTTTTATTGGGCCTTACCTTGGGCTTAGATGATTTCACCTTTGGTCCAAGTTTGGTCCATATAGACTTATATATCTTTTGGGCCTGGCTCTTACTTTCGGGCTTTGCATACCATTTTGGGCTCTGCACACTATTTTGGGCTTTTAAGGTAAAAGACGGTTTTATCCTTGGCCTAATTTTGGCACGTACAGTTTGTCCCTTACTCTTTAAGTCAAAAAGTTTTTGTCTTGAAGAGTATATACTTTTACGTCGTATGACATTATCATAAAAAGCGTGTGATAAGAATGTATCACCTTCTATAAGAGTATGTAAAAACGCGGGTTCTGGAATATATCGTATGCGTCAACTGGTCAGAGGAAGTTTTAGTCTTAGATTTTGATTTGACTTTGACTCATGGGGAATATTCTTTGGTTGGCTGAACCAACTGCCAGTTTTAGGAATACACTTGACTCGACAAGAGTAATGGGGATTGTCCCTTGGTCGACTGAACCAAACATTGATTCAGGAGTTCACTTGACTCGACAAGAGTCATGGGGATTGTCCCTTAGGCGTTTGAACAAAACATTGATTCAGGAGTATACTTGACTCGACAAGAGTCATGGGGATTGTCCCTTGGTCGACTGAAACAAACATTGATTCAGGAGTATACTTGACTCGACAAGAGTAATGGGGATTGTCCCTTGGTCGACTGAACCAAACGCAGATTCAGGAATATACTTGACTCGACAAGAGTCATGGGGATTGTCCCTTGGTCGACTGAACCAAACATTGATTCAGGAGTATACTTGACTCGACAAGAGTCATGGGGATTGTCCCTTGGTCGACTGAACCAAACGCAGGTTCAGGAATATACTTGACTCGACAAGAGTCATGGGGATTGTCCCTTGGTCGACTGAACCAAACATTGATTCAGGAGTATACTTGACTCGACAAGAGTAATGGGGATTGTCCCTTGGTCGACTGAACCAAACGCAGGTTCAGGAATATACTTGACTCGACAAGAGTCATGGGGATTGTCCCTTGGCGACTAAACCAAACATTGATTCAGGAGTATACTTGACTCGACAAGAGTCATGGGGATTGTCCCTTAGTCGACTGAACCAAACACAGGTTCAGGTTTATACTAGACTCGACAAGAGTCATGGGGATTGTCCTTTGGTCGACTGAACCAAACATTGATTCAGGAGTATACTTGACTCGACAAGAGTCATGGGGATTGTCCCTTGGTCGACTGAACCAAACATTGATTCAGGAGTATACTTGCTCGACAAGAGTCATGGGGATTGTCCCTTGGTCGACTGAACCAAACGCAGGTTCAGGAATATACTTGACTCGACAAGAGTCATGGGGATTGTCCCTTGGTCGACTGAACCAAACACTGATTCAGGAGTATACTTAACTCGACAAGAGTAATAGGGATTATCCCTTGGTCGACTGAACCAAACGCAGGTTCAGGAATATACTTGACTTGACAAGAGTCATGGGGATTGTCCCTTGGCGACTGAACCAAACATTGATTCAGGAGTATACTTGACTCGACAAGAGTCATGGGGATTGTCCCTTGGTCGACTGAACCAAACACAGGTTCAGGTTTATACTTGACTCGACAAGAGTCATGGGGATTGTCCCTTGGTCGACTGAACCAAACATTGATTCAGGAGTATACTTGACTCGACAAGAGTCATGGGGATTGTCCCTTGGTCGACTGAACCAAACATTGATTCAGGAGTATACTTGACTCACCAAGAGTCATGGGGATTATCCCTTGGTCGACTGAACCAAACATTGATTCAGGATTATACTTGACTCACCAAGAGTCATGGGGATTGTCCCTTGGTCGACTGAACCAAACATTGATTCAGGAGTATACTTGACTCACCAAGAGTCATGGGGAATGACCCTTGGTCGACTGAACCAAACGCAGGTTCAGGAATATACTTGATTCGACAAGAGTCATGGGGATTGTCCCTTGGTCGACTGAACCAAACATTGATTCAGGAGTATACTTGACAAGACAAGAGTAATGGGGATTGTCCCTTGGTCGACTGAACCAAACGCAGGTTCAGGAATATACTTGACTCGACAAGAGTCATTGGGATTGTCCCTTGGCGACTGAACCAAACATTGATTCAGGAGTATACTTGACTCCACAAGAGTCATGGGATTGTCCCTTGGTCGACTGAACCAAACACAGGTTCAGGTTTATACTTGACTCGATAAGAGTCATGGGGATTGTCCCTTGGTCGACTGAACCAAACATTGATTCATGAGTATACTTGACTCGACAAGAGTCATGGGGATTGTCCCTTGGTCTACTGAACCAAACATTGATTCAGGAGTATACTTGACTCACCAATAGTCATGGGGATTGTCCATTGGTCAACTGAACCAAACATTGATTCAGGAGTATACTTGACTCACCAAGAGTCTTGGGGATTGTCCCTTGGTGGACTGAACCAAACATTGATTCAGGAGTATACTTGACTCACCAAGAGTCATGGGGATTGTCCCTTGGTCGACTGAACCAAACGCAGGTTCAGGAATATACTTGACTCGACAAGAGTCATGGGGATTGTCCCTTGGTCGACTGAACCAAACATTCATTCAGGAGTATACTTGACTCGACAAGAGTCATGGGGATTGTCCCTTGGTCGACTGAACCAAACATTGATTCAGGAGTATACTTGACTCACCAACAGTCATGGGGATTGTCCCTTGGTCGACTGAACCATACATTGATTCAGGAGTATACTTGACTCACCAAGAGTCATGGGGATTGTCCCTTGGTCGACTGAACCAAACATTGATTCAGGAGTATACTTGACTCACAAGAGTCATGGGGATTGTCCCTTGGTCGACTGAACCAAACATTGATTCAGGAGTATACTTGACTCACCAAGAGTCATGGGGATTGTCCCTTGGTCGACTAAACCAAACGCAGGTTCAGGAATATACTTGACTCGACAAGAGTCATGGGGATTGTCCCTTGGTCGACTGAACCAAACATTGATTCAGGAGTATACTTGACTCGACAAGAGTCATGGGGATTGTCCCTTGGTCGACTGAACCAAACATTGATTCAGGAGTATACTTGACTCACCAAGAGTCATGGGGATTGTCCCTTGGTCGACTGAACCAAACATTGATTCAGGAGTATACTTGACTCACCAAGAGTCATGGGGATTGTCCCTTGGTCGACTGAACCAAACATTGATTCAGGAGTATACTTGACTTACCAAGAGTCATGGGATAGTCCCTTGGTCGACTGAACCAAACATTGATTCAGGAGTATACTTGACTCACCAAGAGTCATGGGGATTGTCCCTTGGTCGACTGAACCATACATTGATTCAGGAGTATACTTGACTCACCAAGAGTCATGGGGATTGTCCCTTGGTCGACTGAACCAAACATTGATTCAGGAGTATACTTGAATCACCAAGAGTCATGGGGATTTTCCCTTGGTCGACTGAACCATACATTGATTCAGGAGTATACTTGACTCACCAAGAGTCATGGGATTGTCCCTTGGTCGACTGAACCAAACATTGATTCAGGAGTATACTTGACTCACCAAGAGTCATGGGGATTGTCCCTTGGTCGACTGAACCAAACATTGATTCATGAGCATACTTGACTCACCAAGAGTCATAGGGATTGTCCATTGGTCGACTGAACCAACGCAGGTTTAGGAATATACTTGACTCGACAAGAGTCATGGGGATTGTCCCTGGTCGACTGAACCAAACATTGATTCAGGAGTATACTTGACTCGACAAGAGTCATGGGGATTGTCCCTTGGTCGACTGAACCAAACATTGATTCAGGAGTATACTTGACTCACCAAGAGTCATGGGGATTATCCCTTGGTCGACTGAACCAAACATTGATTCAGGATTATACTTGACTCACCAAGAGTCATGGAGATTGTCCCTTGGTCGACTGAACCAAACATTGATTGAGGAGTATACTTGACTCACCAAGAGTCATGGGGAATGTCCCTTGGTCGACTGAACCAAACGCAGGTTCAGGAATATACTTGACTCGACAAGAGTCATGGGGATTGTCCCTTGGTCGACTGAACCAAACATTGATTCAGGAGTATACTTGACAAGACAAGAGTAATGGGGATTGTCCGTTGGTCGACTGAACCAAACGCAGGTTCAGGAATATACTTGACTCGACAAGAGTCATTGGGATTGTCCCTTGGCGACTGAACCAAACATTGATTCAGGAGTATACTTGACTCCACAAGAGTCATGGGGATTGTCCCTTGGTCGACTGAACCAAACACAGGTTCAGGTTTATACTTGACTCGATAAGAGTCATGGGGATTGTCCCTTGGTCGACTGAACCAAACATTGATTCATGAGTATACTTGACTCGACAAGAGTCATGGGGATTGTCCATTGGTCTACTGAACCAAACATTGATTCAGGAGTATACTTGACTCACCAATAGTCATGGGGATTGTCCATTGGTCAACTGAACCAAACATTGATTCAGGAGTATACTTGACTCACCAAGAGCCTTGGGGATTGTCCCTTGGTGGACTGAACCAAACATTGATTCAGGAGTATACTTGACTCACCAAGAGTCATGGGGATTGTCCCTTGGTCGACTGAACCAAACGCAGGTTCAGGAATATACTCTTGACTCGACAAGAGTCATGGGGATTGTCCCTTGGTCGACTGAACCAAACATTGATTCAGGAGTATACTTGACTCGACAAGAGTCATGGGGATTGTCCCTTGGTCGACTGAACCAAACATTGATTCAGGAGTATACTTGACTCACCAACAGTCATGGGGATTGTCCCTTGGTCGACTGAACCATACATTGATTCAGGAGTATACTTGACTCACCAAGAGTCATGGGGATTGTCCCTTGGTCGACTGAACCAAACATTGATTCAGGAGTATACTTGACTCACCAAGAGTCATGGGGATTGTCCCTTGGTCGACTGAACCAAACATTGATTCAGGAGTATACTTGACTCACCAAGAGTCATGGGGATTATCCCTTGGTCGACTAAACCAAACGCAGGTTCAGGAATATACTTGACTCGACAAGAGTCATGGGGATTGTCCCTTGGTCGACTGAACCAAACATTGATTCAGGAGTATACTTGACTCGACAAGAGTCATGGGGATTGTCCCTTGGTCGACTGAACCAAACATTGATTCAGGAGTATACTTGACTCACCAAGAGTCATGGGGATTGTCCCTTGGTCGACTGAACCAAACATTGATTCAGGAGTATACTTGACTCACCAAGAGTCATGGGGATTGTCCCTTGGTCGACTGAACCAAACATTGATTCAGGAGTATACTTGACTTACCAAGAGTCATGGGATAGTCCCTTGGTCGACTGAACCAAACATTGATTCAGGAGTATACTTGACTCACCAAGAGTCATGGGGATTGTCCCTTGGTCGACTGAACCATACATTGATTCAGGAGTATACTTGACTCACCAAGAGTCATGGGGATTGTCCCTTGGTCGACTGAACCAAACATTGATTCATGAGTATACTTGACTCACCAAGATTCATGGGGATTGTCCCTTGGTCGACTGAACCATACATTGATTCAGGAGTATACTTGACTCACCAAGAGTCATGGGATTGTCCCTTGGTCGACTGAACCAAACATTGATTCAGGAGTATACTTGACTCACCAAGAGTCATGGGGATTGTCCCTTGGTCGACTGAACCAAACATTGATTCATGAGCATACTTGACTCACCAAGAGTCATAGGGATTGTCCATTGGTCGACTGAACCAAACGCAGGTTTAGGAATATACTTGACTCGACAAGAGTCATGGGGATTGTCCCTTGGTCGACTGAACCAAACATTGATTCAGGAGTATACTTGACTCACCAAGAGTCATGGGGATTGTCCCTTGGTCGACTGAACCATACATTGATTCAGGAGTATACTTGACTCACCAAGAGTCATGGGGATTGTCCCTTGGTCGACTGAACCAAACATTGATTCAGGAGTATACTTGACTCACCAAGAGTCATGGGGATTGTCCCTTGGTCGACTGAACCAAACATTGATTCATGAGCATACTTGACTCACCAAGAGTCATAGGGATTGTCCATTGGTCGACTGAACCAAACGCAGGTTTAGGAATATACTTGACTCGACAAGAGTCATGGGGATTGTCCCTTGGTCGACTGAACCAAACATTGATTCAGGAGTATACTTGACTCACCAAGAGTCATGGGGATTGTCCCTTGGTCGACTGAACCAAACGCAGGTTCATGAATATACTTGGTCGACTGAACCAAACGCAGGTTCCGGATTACAATTCCATATTTGTTATTCTTCAAATGTGTCGAATGCGTAGTACATTGAATATATTTGTTATGTGTCGAGTGATTATGAGGCTTGCTTTGGGGTTCGCCTTAATTGTTTTTCCTGGCCCAAATTCGTCGAAATATTTTACATCTCCTAGATCTTCCACGTGTCGTTTAATGGAGCAAAACCTAACGCAAATAACGAGGAGTCTTTTGGCGGGAAAAGTACCGCCAAAAGTTGTAGTATAAGAGTAGCTTGATGGGATCATTTGCTCAATTCACAAGATCACAAGTTGGGAGAAAATCTTCAAGGCTTCAAGGTACTCTTCAAAACTCTCTTCGCGTTCTTCTTTACCTTTGAATATTCATTGAGTAGCTTCAAATTGTTCTTAGCTAAATTAGGTTGTTTGATCTTTTGAATTATACGTTATTTGGTGGATTTGTGTTTGTAGAGGGGAGTAGGATTTGATCTTTAAGAAACCCAAATCTTAGAAATTATTTGTTTGTAGACTAGTCGAGTAGAATGTGTCGAGCGGTGAATCTTTAGAAAGTTTAGGCGAACAGATTGATAAATTCGTAGGAGTATCATCGAGTGAATCAACAGAAGAAAAAACATTAAGGGAATGGTCGCGTCAAGAATTATCCGAGGGACCTGTTACCATTTTGTCGCGTGAAATTCCCGTGCATGCAATTCCTATTAGATCATTGGCAGCAATTGAGGAGTTTAGTGGAGCGGTGAGCACAAGTGAGCCAACCAACTTGCTAACCAAGAATCCATCTAGTCGGATGACGGCTAGTTTGCTGATGGAAATTAGGAGTAAGTATAGATTTCCTAGATCAATGGAGTTGAGGGTGCCTTTGCCGACTGAAAGAATCGACTATAAAATTCCCGGGTGGATTGGATTTTATGTGGTACCATTTTCTAATGGACTTAGATTCCCCATCCCGAGGTTAGCTTGGGAAGTTTTGGATCATTACGGGATCGCTCATTCACAACTTATGCCGAATGCTTGGAGGATTTTACTGTCGATTGAATGTCTAGCATTCGAACAAGGGTTATTTTTTGAAGTGAAGGATGTTGCATACTCATACTACCTCAAGGAGCACATAAGTGAAAAAGGGAGGTATACTCTGTATCTTCGTCGTAAGAGAGAACAGATAGTGATGGGGCTCCCAACAAATGATAGGGGTAATTGGCAGTCTGATTATTTCTTTGTGAGGAATGAGGGTATCTTTGGGTCGACTGGAATGGGTCGTGTTTCAGAATATTGGAGTGTATTTAGTGAGTATCAGGTCCTTCTATTTATTCATAATTTATCAATGTTACTGTCGTATGACGCTAATGTGTGGATTGTTTGTTATGCAGGTCCATTTCGAAACAGTTTATTCGACAAAACACCTCGAATTTTGTCCAACACTAAAGATCTTCTTGACCTTCCCGTCGAACAAAGAGATTGGAGAATAATCTTGGTAGAGCAGAGATTAAGGACAACATCAGTGTGGAAAGAAATCTTCGAATCAGAAGGTACATCTACCCCTCTGGCACTTTCTAAACACGTATTGGAAGTCATCTACTGCACTCGGTCGATTCAAGCTTTATACGGAAAGGTGTGGTTTATAAAGACTTTAACTCCAAAAGAAATTTTGTGCGCAGAGGATATGATGTCGAGACAAATAAAGGTAGCTTCAATTGACGAATTGAAAAGCCGAAAGAAGGCTAGGAAGCTAAGGCTGAAGGAGCCAGAGGTGGAGGTTCCAGAAACACAACAAGTTGTGTCGACTGAAACTCCAAAGACTAAAGGGAAGTCGACTGTGTTGGTTTTCTATAAGGTCCCAAGATCAATAACAAGACATGAAACATGCATGAATACATCAACGGAGGTAGCGGAATACTCACATTGATCGGTTATGTCGATTTGAAGATGAATCAAGCCCAAAAACGCACTGCCTTTGTAAGCTCACTGCAGCAGTCCACTGCCTACAAAAACAGAAAATTAAGTGAAGAAACGGAGCTCCAATCATCGTCGGATGGATCCCGTCTCATGGGGGAACCTCCCTACCACCTTCGCAAGACTTGTAGTGTGCTAGCACTTGATTTCTCACCATGAGAAACCACTCTTGCTTCCCTTTAACTCACGCCCAAACTGGTTCCAAACCAGTGAGTGAACACTCCCTTGTGTTGCCGTGAGAGAGAAGAGAGAAATGAGAGAAAATTGTGTAATGGTTTGTTAATTAAAATGATTTACCAAAAATCAATTTATATTTATGCCATAATTTATTAAATTAATAATAAACTTATGACACAAATTCATGCAAAGGCTTAGAGTGTCAAACACTTTATTTCCATGCAATACCATTGAGTGCATTGTACACAATCTCCATGCAAAGCATTAGAGTGTCAAATAAGCATAATATGACATGTGTCAAAGTTAATGCATATCTTGACATGTGTCATGTGGGCCCCACGTGCACTCACGCGTTCGGGTTCGATTTTCCGAAATACCGAGCTTACGTCGCGACGTTAATTCAATCGAATAATTTGACGTCGCTAACGAATTAATTCCAAACTAACTCGTTTGCCCGAATTAAAATCTAATTTTAATTACGCGTCGAAATCTAATTTCGTATAATATATCGAATATATTAATTTACCGATTAATTCCAAATTAATCGTTATCTCTCTCTAGACGATATTTTATCCCAGATAAAATATCTCCGTAATTAATCCTAGATTAATTCTCTTCTCTTTCTGTTATAATCCCAGATTATTCAAGAGTGCAAGTTGTGCGTCATCGGTGGATTATCGGGAAGCGACCCATGAGATCTCCGGATAAGTTGGCAGCAAATACGGTCGTCGGAGTATCCGAATCACGTACGTACCAAGTACTACGTTCTACCGATTTACGAGACAAGGTCGACTCCTAGCAAAGCACCAAGTCTGCCCAATTCTCCGGACATATCCTCTAAGGATATTAAGATCTGTATCAAGCGTAGTATACAAATGTATTGTGCATATCGGCCCAGTATCGGATGGTCACGTGCTAGGGCTGGGGCTGGATAAGTGTCTGCCCCGTCCGAAACACATATCGGATGTCTGGTAACTAGTCTCTATAATCGGATATTCATGACCTGGTCATAATATCCCGATTGGATGCGCATCACTAAAAGAGCACTAATACCGTATCCTGCGTGACATCATCTCCATTATGACTGAGAGTGATACTTCCGTCTCGACATCACATCCAATACACTACGACTCTCTGATAAACCCAGAAGTGGTGAACACAGAACCAGTTAAGATCCCCCAACCACCAAAACCAAAGTTTACCGATTGTCGTAAGTATTAGCGATGTAAGTCTCAGGTTAAGACTATACACACCTACCTTGATTTCGGCCTCCCATAGACACCTAGTCATAATACCAATGGGATTCCGAAGGGTCTATCCAAAGCGAAGCTGTTTCCCGTACCATCGGTGAAACACGACCTCCTATCGCACTTGCATAAGTATCCAATACTATATATATGAGAACTATGCCGTTGTGCCCTCACAACGCGCACAAGTGCAATACTAGCCTATTCCGCATTATCGATGTCCAGTCTCGATAATACTACGGCTAGGGATATTTAATGATTAATCCTTCGCGGACTGATACTGTCTCATATCATCTCAATCCAGGAACTAATCATAGGGACCTCTCTTCATTTATGTATCTATGGTGATCTGATCACAAATGATGAGAGTGCAATTTCTTTGTCACATAGTTAATTTGCTACAACAACACAATGATCTGTGCAAATAGTGACGCTATGGGTCATTTGTCTAACAATCTCCCACTTGGCACATTGCGAGTCACTCAAGTGTCCTACACCTGAACTATGTACGGTTCGCTCAAATTGCTGAGGAAAGGTTTTCGTCAGCGGATTTGTTTGATTATCGTTTGACGCGATTTATACGATCATCACATCGCCACGATGTATGATCCGAACGAATCAGATGATATAGAAGTATATATCTGGATCGTCGATGAGACCTTTAATTCCTTAGCCTATGCTGACGCCTAGCTCAGCTGCTAACAGAACTATATCTAATCTAATTAGATTTACTTTCGACCCAAAAGACTTCTATTGCTGCCTCAGCTGCAGCAATAATCCGCATTTGTTGTTTATTCGGCAACAGTTATCTTGCTTGGAAGATTTCCAGCTCACTGTCCCGTTATTCAAACTTTATAGTACCGCAGTATTTAACTGTTTGGAAACTTGCAGCAGTGATCCCAGTCACTTCAAGTTCTCATTCTCCATAGTTTAAGATAGCATCTTTAGTTCTCTGAGATACTAACAGATGTTCTTAACTTCAATCCAGTTACTGTCACTTGGATTGACCTGATTGTGACTCCATATGCTTGAAGCGTATGAGACACCAATACAAGTACATTTTAAATGTACAATTTCCCAGAGAGTGTTAACAACTCCAAATCTATCCCAGTAGATCTTTATTCCTTGAATAAAGGTTGTTACTCCCCAGAATTCTACGGAGAATTTCTATTGAAAGCCAAGCTTTCAACAATAGCTTTATGGGAATTTTCACTGTCAGTGCGCTCTCCCACTAACCTCCTTATATACACAAGAATTATTTCGTTTTGAGTCAAATCATAAACCATTATGATTATTTCAAAACGACAGTTCCAAGAACCATATGCTTGCATCAATCCAAACATGGATCGAATAACCCGCAAACCTTGTTTGTCGGTTATACAAAATCGTCAGGATGTTGTAAACATCCTCCAAAAGGTTTCCTTTTCAGGAAAGCGATTTTGATTTGTAACTAACATATTTCATAAATGAAATATATAGTTATCAATAAGCATCTTCAAAATGGATTTACCATGGCAACAGGTAAAAGGTTGAACCGTTATTAACATAATGTTGATAACGATACCTTTCCGTCAAAAGCTTAGCTTTGCACGTTGGTATGTTGCCTTCCATGTATGTCTTCCTTGAAGACGTTTAACGTACCATAGGCACAATGCCTTGTGGTACAACAACTAGTATCCAAACATAGTTGTTATACATGGAATCCATTTCGGACTCATGGCACTTTGCCATAACATGGAGTCGATACCTCGTATCACTTCCTCTAAACGTAGTCGGATGGTACACCACCATAAGATTGACATCTTTATGAGGTGAGATCAGAAACCCATACCCTAGGCTGTGTTTCTGACTCTATCCGATCTACTAGTTTCTTGTGTATTTGAAGATTAATGGTATAGATTCATCATAGATGAACTATTTGTGTTCCATTAAGGACTTCGTGCCTTGAACAGTGTTACTCCGATTTTCATCGAGTATCACCATCCTCCCACTGACCACTGCATATCGGTATTCCTCTCAGGAAAAACCGCATGGTGAGCAACAATTACATTGTTCTCATGTGAGATATATAAGTACTATACTTAAGGTTTCCTTAGGATAACTATATTGAAACTTATCCAATTGGGTCTTTTAGTTGGTATCATCCAAACGTTATGCCTGGCATACCCAAATTATCAGGAATGAGAAACCACGTTTCTTTCCTTTTCATATCCTATATGATATCTGTCAAACAGATTTATATGGAACCTTATTCCAAATAAGTTTTTGCACTGTTAATACATATCCTGTTGAAGGAAATAGTAGCTCAGAGCGACTCGTGATAAACTTTATCATGTCCAACAAAAATTCGTTTTTTTGGTTTGAACACACCGTCTAACTGACGTGTCTCGGGAGGAGTCCTCATATGAAAGAATACCGTACTCTTTCATGTACATTAGAAACCTACTGCTTAAGTATTTTCCATTACGGTCTTGCCGTGGGAATAATACTATAGCCGATCTGTTAATTTACTTCGTGTCGAAACTTCAAAAGTTTCCGATCTGTGTTCTTCAAAAGAAACACATAACCACAACGCGATGCTGCATCCGTTAAGGTCACGAAATATTCACGTTCACATCTAGCCTGGCTAGATATGGGCCCACTTACTTCACCATGAATAGGGCTAACAGATCGGTGGCCCTTTTACTATTACCAAGTAAATAGTATTTTAGGTATTTAACCTAATAAACTAGATTCGTAGACCTTATTTGAATAGTCAAATCAGTCCTAGTACCCACTTCTCAAAAGTACGGATATACGAGTCTTGTTTAATTGTGTCCTAGACAACAATGCCACAAATAAGTCTCCATTGATCAAATCAATTTGAGCTATTTATTTGTCATTTATATGTTGAGATTTTATTTATATTCAAAATATAAATTATGTTATTTACATCCAATGTATTTATCTCAGTATCAACTTTATATAATGAAACACTTTAGTGTTCTAGAATATAAAGGTTTTATCCGCATTGGATTAAACACTGATATAGAGATAATGTCTCTAGTAAAACTAGTTACATAATAACATTTCCTAATTTAGGTACCTGCCCAAAGGGTAGTTCCCAAACTTAGGTATTTACGGTCGAAACAGCGACTTTCGTCCCGTTTCCAATCCGCAAAGAAATCTCGGCTTGAAGCCAGTATCCAGCTCACAGCGGATTCTGAACGTCAATACATATATGTATTATGTACCACACTAAGTATTTAAAATTCAATTTCAATACTAGTAGTGAACATAACTTTGACAAATATTTTTTAAAGTTAGAGCCTCGCCCTTTCTTTAATTCCTTCGTGTCTTCCATATCCAAATGGTAGTCACTTTGGGATATGACAATTATCCTTTTCAATATTTCACAAACCTTTGGCCAAGCCTTGGGTTTCGGAATATCGAAACGATGTGCACCTTGTGCTACATGCCCAATTGCAAACTTTGACTTTTCTCCACTAGAATAGTCAAATCATTCTTCAAGAATTATTAATTGCAATTTTAATACTTTTAAATCTAAAGATAGATTTATTATAAGTATATTAATTAAGCACTAAAGTCATCATTACATAAATCTTCCAAAGACTTTATGCTCTACTATTTGCTTAATAATGGGCTTAGTCATAATAAGTTATTTTATCAAATAAATTAACCTATTATTAATTCCCAATTGAAAATTAAATCATTTAAAACATTTAATCCAAGGATTATATATTTTAAATATTCAACCTTTCAATTCTATCTTGATTTCAATAGTCCAACTATTTAATCAATTTTAATAAGGTACTATTTATTATAATGATTACAATAATCCAATTATTTAATCAACTATAATTTTAATATTGATTACTATAATCCATTTATAAAATCAACTATCATTTTAATTCAATTATATTGATTACTATAATCCAATTATAAAATCAACTATATTGAATAAGTTTGTATATAGTCCAACTATATATTTAAAAACAACATAAAATATTAGTCCAACTAATACTTTTAATTAATACGACGAGTAAAATATAAATGAGCGTGTTTAGCGAGTAATTGAACGAATGTTGCAAATTCAATACTTGCCTCCCACTATTTTTCGTCAAGCCTCTAACCCTCCGTGGAGTACTCGGGAAACCGTGTTTCCTAGTGGGCTAGGATCCCGTTAAATATCACACAATCTTGACTTTGGCCAACAAATTGTATGATAATTAACTAGGTAGATCTCTAAGATCAATTGGATCTAATCCAACTCCTAGATCCAGTAGGTGGACATCCAAGTCCTAAACATATATCTTATATATGCCTATATATCCAATATATATATACCCTAACCTTTTTCCTCTGAATCAACTAGGCCTTGGCTTTGGCACAACAAACCTAATGATCCCAGTCAAGCGCGGACCCATTGACATGGAAGCTTCGTAATCAATGTCGTTGGACAAGAAGTGGTCTTGACTTTGGCCAACAAACCACAACTTGGACAAGACACCAATATGGAACAAAGCCTCGTGATTAAAACACATCTTCGAAGGACAAGGGCTTGACTTTGGCCAACAACCCCTGCCAATCTAGGATCTTGAGTAAGAATCACTCAATGGAAGGAAAAAACGCATGATATTTGATGAGGGCTTTTTCGCGTGCAAATTGGCTACCAATTTAATTATCTTTGTTAGGTCTCATCATCATACACCCTTAAACATGCATTCTAAATACATAATAAAGCGAGTATGAAATAAAATAATAACGATATGTAGATGGATACTTAACACATTGATCCTAGATCAAATCTCTCCCTTTCTCACTCAAGCTAGCACTTGTACTACTTCTACCCGTTACACTACACTTCTAAAGAAACCTCATATACATAGAGGGGAATAGGTGAGAAGAGAATACAAAGAGAAAGAAGGTGATAAGGTGGACACGCAGGTCCAATTTAATAAATCAAATTTATTACAACAATTCCAAAATTGCCCACCCGACTAATATCCATCCGATATACGTTATTCATTCAACACAACCATGTATTCACACATACAAGCATGCTATCAATCAATCTAATCAAATTAATTAATCTGATAATTAAGTGATCATCCAATGTTCAAAACGATTTGATTTTGTTCGAGTCAAACTCGTTTTTGCGAATAAGTACTCAAAGTACGAATTCATTAATTAAATTAAACTACATCATTAATCAAATTTAAATGTATTTAATACTAATTCATTATTCAATTCCAAATTAAATATTGCACTTTATATTTATAAACCTTTTACGATTTAAATTCCAAATTCAATCGTGTCGGGACTCAAAGTCCGATTAACGTCCAACGTCAATTTAATTTAAGTCTAATGGGCTTCAATTAATTTCTTTAGGCATGGGCTTCGGCAACCAAAGCCCAATAGTGGGATCACCCAAAATGCCTTAGAAATCAATTTCGGCCCATTAGGCCCAATTAAACTTTAAAGGTTCTTTAGTCGCAATTGGGCTTTATGGTTAAGGTTGGGCCCAATTGGATCCAATCCACTTGGCCTAAACCAAACTTGATAAATCAAGCCCAATAGGCCCAATTACAACTTAAATTCTAATTTCCAAAATTAGGCCCAATTAATTAAATCCAAAAATCCATTTTCACAATTTAATTACCAAAAGTGCATTACGATGATTAATGACCTAAATCGATATTTCCGAAGCACCAAATTAGTCCAATTAATCATGCTTATTCATTATCACATGTCAAACACACATAATGAAAAATCAAACCATAAACATGCTTGCTAAGTCTCGGCCAAGGAAGGTTATTTTGTCCGATTTGAATTCAATCCGATTAATTACACAATCGACAACGTATTAACTTCCCGAATGATTTCATACACATCCAATGTTCATAAAATCAAAATATACCAAGACATTTAGGGCATTTCACATTCGGCCAAGGTATGGAATTTAGGGTTTATGTTCAATTCAAAGTACAATCCAATTGACATTAAATTAACATCATCCTACATGATTTTAACTCATCCAATGAATCAAAATCAACAAAATTCCAATTGATTCAAAATCAATATACATTCGGCCAAGGTGACAAGTTTGGGGAAAATAATTCCAAATCTATTTTCATCAAATTAGTCCAACCAAAATGAATTTAAACATGTTATAAGCATACTCAAACAAACAATTCATTCAAATCATGCTCAACAAACATTTACCCAAATTTTTAAGCCCTACAAATTTCATGCTTGCAACTTTAGCTCTGATACCATTGTTGGTTTTCTATAAGGTCCCAAGATCAATAACAAGACATGAAACATGCATGAATACATCAACGGAGGTAGCGGAATACTCACATTGATCGGTTATGTCGATTTGAAGATGAATCAAGCCCAAAAACGCACTGCCTTTGTAAGCTCACTGCAGCAGTCCACTGCCTACAAAAACAGAAAATTAAGTGAAGAAACGGAGCTCCAATCATCGTCGGATGGATCCCGTCTCATGGGGGAACCTCCCTACCACCTTCGCAAGACTTGTAGTGTGCTAGCACTTGATTTCTCACCATGAGAAACCACTCTTGCTTCCCTTTAACTCACGCCCAAACTGGTTCCAAACCAGTGAACACTCCCTTGTGTTGCCGTGAGAGAGAAGAGAGAAATGAGAGAAAATTGTGTAATGGTTTGTTAATTAAAATGATTTACCAAAAATCAATTTATATTTATGCCATAATTTATTAAATTAATAATAAACTTATGACACAAATTCATGCAAAGGCTTAGAGTGTCAAACACTTTATTTCCATGCAATACCATTGAGTGCATTGTACACAATCTCCATGCAAAGCATTAGAGTGTCAAATAAGCATAATATGACATGTGTCAAAGTTAATGCATATCTTGACATGTGTCATGTGGGCCCCACGTGCACTCACGCGTTCGGGTTCGATATTTCCGAAATACCGAGCTTACGTCGCGACGTTAATTCAATCGAATAATTTGACGTCGCTAACGAATTAATTCCAAACTAACTCGTTTGCCCGAATTAAAATCTAATTTTAATTACGCGTCGAAATCTAATTTCGTATAATATATCGAATATATTAATTTACCGATTAATTCCAAATTAATCGTTATCTCTCTCTAGACGATATTTTATCCCAGATAAAATATCTCCGTAATTAATCCTAGATTAATTCTCTCTCTCTTCTGTTATAATCCCAGATTATTCAAGAGTGCAAGTTGTGCGTCATCGGTGGATTATCGGGAAGCGACCCATGAGATCTCCGGATAAGTTGGCAGCAAATACGGTCGTCGGAGTATCCGAATCACGTACGTACCAAGTACTACGTTCTACCGATTTACGAGACAAGGTCGACTCCTAGCAAAGCACCAAGTCTGCCCAATTCTCCGGACATATCCTCTAAGGATATTAAGATCTGTATCAAGCGTAGTATACAAATGTATTGTGCATATCGGGCCCAGTATCGGATGGTCACGTGCTAGGGCTGGGGCTGGATAAGTGTCTGCCCCGTCCGAAACACATATCGGATGTCTGGTAACTAGTCTCTATAATCGGATATTCATGACCTGGTCATAATATCCCGATTGGATGCGCATCACTAAAAGAGCACTAATACCGTATCCTGCGTGACATCATCTCCATTATGACTGGAGTGATACTTCCGTCTCGACATCACATCCAATACACTACGACTCTCTGATAAACCCAGAAGTGGTGAACACAGAACCAGTTAAGATCCCCCAACCACCAAAACCAAAGTTTACCGATTGTCGTAAGTATTAGCGATGTAAGTCTCAGGTTAAGACTATACACACCTACCTTGATTTCGGCCTCCCATAGACACCTAGTCATAATACCAATGGGATTCCGAAGGGTCTATCCAAAGCGAAGCTGTTTCCCGTACCATCGGTGAAACACGACCTCCTATCGCACTTGCATAAGTATCCAATACTTATATATATGAGAACTATGCCGTTGTGCCCTCACAACGCGCACAAGTGCAATACTAGCCTATTCCGCATTATCGATGTCCAGTCTCGATAATACTACGGCTAGGGATATTTAATGATTAATCCTTCGCGGACTGATACTCTCATATCATCTCAATCCAGGAACTAATCATAGGGACCTCTCTTCATTTATGTATCTATGGTGATCTGATCACAAATGATGAAGAGTGCAATTTCTTTGTCACATAGTTAATTTGCTACAACAACACAATGATCTGTGCAAATAGTGACGCTATGGGTCATTTTGTCTAACAGACTGAAATCATTGCCAAAGGCGGTAAGAGGAAAGCGGATGAAATTGAAGATATTGACAATATAATTGTCAGGATTCCATCAAGGTCGACTGCAATTTCTGACCCATCAAGCCTTGACCCTTTTATCAAGAAACTTCTACTGGAAGAGGATGAACAAGGCTATCCAAGATTGGCCCCGTCGAGTCAATAAAAAAGGCAGCAGCTTTAAATTACCAAGTAAGAAGTAAAAACAAAAAAAATTCTCTTTATAATTTGTGAATGGACTCTAAGCAAGTGTTTTTTGCAGGCAATGGAGTGTAGCTTGCACATGCAACGGTACGTCGAATCAAATCTTAGGAAGCAGAGAGAAATGGAAAAATCATTCGCAGCAATGAAAAAGGAAATGGTCCAAATGAAGTCGCTTGGAAAAAGGAATGCTGAATTGGAAAAGGAGTTGAAGGAGGTGAAGGCTATTCTTCAGTTGGAAAAGGAAACTTCTGAGGTTACAATAGAGGGTTATAAGGATGCCTTTGAAAACGTAAAGAAGGAGAACGATGAATTACTTGAGAATCTTGAAGGGATCGCTCTTGAATCAATGATGAAAGAACGAAGTAATCTGATGAAGGATTTTCTTGAAGGGAATACAGCAGTTTGGGAACCAGAGAAATGGATTCAAGAGTATGACCGATTACTGGCAGGAATTTCTTCTTCCAACGAGGGTGCTGAGGAAGAGAAAGGTGAAGAGGTCGATTCTAAAGTGGCTGAGAAAGAAATTGTTGACGGCAAGGAAGCGGCTGAAGTTCAAGCGATGGACAAGAAGAATGAAGAACTTAGTCGAATGGAGGTGGAGCCGTCTGGCCAAATCCAAGAAATTCCTGCGCCTGAAGTTGTTGCTGAACGCATTCCGGAAGAAGCTGCTCCAGAAATTTGAATCTCTTTTGTAATTTTAATTTTTAATTTATCTCCTTTGTAGAAAAATTTAATGACTTAATAATATTTTGGGATAATATTTCAAACGGGTCTTGTTATTAAGTCGAATCGCAATACATAAAGCAGTAAAACACTTTGAACTTTCAAATTTAAATAAATGCACGCATATAAATTGTTGGAAATCTAATAACCATGTCCCAAGATCAAAACAAGCAAAATATATATATAAGAATGAACTACATTGAAGTAATGGCGGAAACAATACTCACAAAAACGGAATGTGGATGCAATGGATGAAACAAATGTTGCTCCTTTGTGCAGTGGAGGATTCGGCCAAGCAGAAAAGAGAAGCTCCAAGCTTTAATTGATCCTTCCAAGCTCTAAGATGAGTTTCCCATAACACCTTGTATGATCCCTTGATGGTGCTAGCCAAAGATGTGTTTTTTATGTTCCAAACAAACACAAATTCTTCAAGCTTTTGCAACAAAAACCTGAAAATGGAGAGCTGTGAAACTGTGACAGTTTCGGTAATTTGAGAGGGAGGAGAGATATGATTTTTTTGTTACAAAAATCAATTTATATTTATGTCATAATTATATTAAATAATAATATACTTATGACACAAACCATGCAAAGACTTAGAGTGTCTAACACTCAATTTCCATGCAATACCCTTGAGTGCTTTGTACACTATCTTCATGCAATTCATCTTGATTAAATAATGCAAATAATGACAAGTGTCATGTGGGCCCCACACGTTTCCAAATGAAAGTGGGCCCACGTGCACTCACGCGTTCGGGTTCGATATTTCCGAAATACCGAGCTTACGTCGCGACGTTAATTAAATCGAATTTAAATAAATAATTGCGCCAAGCGAAATTATTATTTACGTCGCTAACGAATTAATTCTAAATTAACTCGTTTGCCCGAATTAAAATCTAATTTCAATTTCGCGTCGAAATCGAATTCCGATTATTATATCGAATATAATAATTTTACGATTAATTCTAAATTAATCGTTCTCTCTCTTTATTTAGTACTTTATCCAAGATAAAGTCTCTCCGTAATTAATCCAAGATTAATCGATTTTGAATCATACGTCATTGGTGAATCTTCGGGAAGCGACCCAAGAGACCTCTAGATATGTTGGCAGTAAATCCGGTTGTCGAACTATTCGAACACGTACGTACCTAGTACTACGTTTTTACCGATTTACAAGACAAGGTTAGCTTCTAGCAAAACGCCATGCCTACCCAATTCTCTAGAAATATTCTTACTGGAATATTAGATCTATAACAGGCGTAGTATACCGTAGTATAGTGTATATTGAACCAGTATCGGATGATCACATGTAAGGCCTGGGGCTGGATATGTGTCTGCCCCGTACGATACACATATCGGACATCAAGCAACCAGTCTCTTTGAATCGGATAATCCTGACCTAGTCATATTATCCCGATGGTTGCAACCATTATAGAGTACTCGTTCTGTATCCCTCGCGATCATCATCTCCATATGTCTGAAGTGATACTTCCATCTTGACATCACACCAGTACACTACGATTCTCGATAAACCCAGAAGAGGTATACACAGAACTCGTTAAAGCCCTGGACCACCAAACCTAAATTTTACCGATTGTCGTAAGTACTAGCGATGAAAATCTCAGGTTAAGATCATATGCACCTACCCTGAAGCGGACTCCCATAGACACACAGACATACTACCAATGGGACTCCGTGGGGTCTATCCAGAGCGAAGCTGTTTTCCGTACCATCGGTAAAACACAACCTCCTACCGCACTTGCATAAGTATCCAATACTTAAATATATGAGAACTATGCCGTTGTACCCTTACAACATGCACAAGTGCAGTACTAGTCTATTCCGCATTATCGATGTCCAATCTCGATAATACTACGACTAGGGATATTTAATGATTAAACCTTTATGGATTGATACTGTCTCATATCATCACAATCCGGAACTAATCATAGGGACTTTTACCATTTATATATCAAAGTAAATAAATTACAAAACGGTAAAAGGCAATTTCATTACTACATAGTTAATTTTGTACAATAATACAATATCATTTACAAAATAGTGACGCTATGGGTCATTACTGTCTAACATAAATTACCGGTAAAATCGCTTAAGGTGAATTGCATTCCAACTGTTGTGAATTTGCCTCCCCTCGGTTGTTTGTAATTTGTAGGCTCCGTGTCCAACAACTCTTGTGATGACGTATGGCCCTTCCCAATTTGGCCCCAACTTTCCATCTCCAATTTCTTTTGTATTTTGAAACACTCTTCGTAGTACCCAATCCCCTTCCTTGAATGTTCTGCTTCTGACATTTTTGTTGAAATATCTGGTCATTCTTTGTCGGTGCGCCGCTAGTCGAATGGATGCACGATCCCTCGATTCTTCAATTGTTTCCAGGTTAAAATTCATAGTTGTTGATTCGCATCATCGCTGAGCCATTGGTAACGTGGAGATGGTATGGTTTCTTCAGTTGGTATCACGGCTTCTGTCTCAAATGCTAGAGAGAAATGAGTTTCTCCTGTGGAGGAACGGATAGTCGTCCAGTAGGACCATAAGACTCCAGGTATTCATCTCATCTGCCCAGGCTCCTTTCGCTCTTTCTAATCTTTTCTTTAGTGTGTTTAAAATTGTCTTGTTGGAAGACTCGGCTTGACCATTTGCTTGTGGGAATCGAGGGGTTGAAAAACTTAATTTGATCCTCCAATTTTTGCAGAAGTCTTGGAAGTGATTGCTGATAAATTGTGAACCATTATCAGTCACAATCTCTTTGGGAACGCCGAATCGACATATGATGTTCTTCTAGACGAATGATTGAACTTCTCTATCTCGTATCTTGGCGAAAGAGTCTGCCTCAATCCACTTTGAAAAGTAGTCCGTTAACGCCAGCAGAGCTGTGTCCGTCCAGGGGCGGTTGGTAGCTTCCCCACAATATCCATTCCCCATTTCATGAATGGCCACGGGGAGAGAGTGGGATTTATTTCTCAGGAGGGAGATGTGAAATTGGAGCGAACTTTTGACATTTCTCGCATTTCTTTGTATAATTAGCTGAATCAATTCTCATAGTTGGCCAGTACCCAGTCGAATGGGCGCGTAGAGCGAGGCTACGTCCTCCAGAATGGTTTCCATCCATTCTCCTTCATGCTTCTGACAGTAAGTGATGTGCTTGGTCGTGAGTAAGACATTTTAATATGGTCCAGAGAATGACCTTTTCAACAATTGTCCGTTGAAGACGGTAAATCTTGCTGCCTGTCTCTGAATCTTTCTCGCTTCAGTTTTGTCGTCTGGAAGTAGTCCTTCTTGTAAATATTCATGAGTGGCGTCATCCATGAGTCGCTTGATGTGATGGTGGTGATCTCCTTGCTTTCTTTCCAATTGCTGGCCAATTCAAATACACTACCGGAATGGATTGTGGTTTATCCCCCTGCATCGTCGACCCAAGGGTAGCCAATGCGTCTGCTTGAGTATTCTCGCTTCTCGGAACTTGGGTTATTGTAAATTCTTCAAACGTCGACTGCATTTCTTTCACATTCTTTAAGTAGGATGACATTTGAGGATCTCGGGCTTGATATGATCCTTGGAGTTGGTTGACAATTAGTTGAGAATCTGATACCACTTTTATTCTGCTTGCTCCAAGTTCTTTAGCCAAACTGATTCCTGCTAACAACGCCTCATATTCTGCCTCATTGTTTGTAACCCTGAATCCACATTTGATTTCTTGACGTAGTATATCTCCATCAGGAGTAGTGATCACCACCCCAAGACCGCATCCTTTCTTATTGCTGGAACCGTCGACTGCAAGATTCCAAAGTGATGTGGTCTGGATTGAACTGACTTCTTCATCTATTGAAACCCTCTGATTGAGACTGAAGTCAGCAACAAATCAGCCAACGCTTGAGATTTGATTGCTGTCCTGGGCTGGTAAGTGATGTCGTGTTCTCCCAATTCGACCGCCCATTTCGTTAATCTTCCAGACAACTCCGGCTTATGAAGAATGCTCCTTAGGGGATACTCTGAATAAACTGTGATCGGGTGTCCCTGAAAGTATGGTCGTAGCTTTTTTGCTGACATTACCAGGGCCAATACTAGTTTTTCCAAATGTGAGTAACGTGATTCCGCATCAAGCAATGCCTTGCTTACGTAGTAGACTGGAAGTTGGGCGTTGTTGTCTTCTCTGATCAAAACAGCGCTCACAGCTTGATCTGAGACTCCTAGGTATAGGAAAAGTCTTTCATTGTCGAGTGGTTTTGACAACAATGGTGGCGACGTTAAATATCGCTTGAGTTCTTTGAGAGCTTCTTCACAGGCTGGAGTCCACTCAAAGTTTTTTGCTTTCTTTATGGCTGAGAAGAACATAAAACTCTTATCTGTGGACTTGGAGATGAATCTGTTTAAAGCTGCAATTCTTCCTGCCAGTCGCATAACATCTTTTGGACAGGTAGGAGAGGGAATTTCAAGAACGGATTTGATTTGATCAGGATTTGCTTCAATGCCTCGTCGCGTGACAACATATCCCAAGAACTTCCCAGAGGCTACTCCAAATGCACATTTTGTTGGATTCAACTTCATCCCATATTTATTCATTATGTCGAATGCTTCTCCCAAATGTTGTAGATGTTGATCAGATCTTGAAGATTTCACGAGCATGTCGTCTACATAAACCTCCATTTTTTTCCCAATCTGTTGAGAGAACATCTTGTTGACCATTCTTTGATAAGTAGCTCTAGCATTTTTGAGGCCGAAGGGCATTACTTTGTAACAAAATATGCCTTTATTGGTCACAAAGGCTGTCTTTTCTTGGTCGTCTGAGTGCATAAGGATTTGATTGTATCCAGAATATGCATCCATGAAACTTAACAATTCATGTCCGGCTGTAGCATCGACCATTTGGTCTATATGTGGCAATGGGAAAGAATCCTTCGGGCACGCTTTGTTCAGGTCTGTGAAGTCAATGCAAACTCTCCACTTTCCATTCTTCTTTCGTACTACCACCACATTGGCTAACCAGTCTGGAAACTGCACTTCTTTGATGGCACCATTTTGTAACAATTTCTGGACTTCTTCATCAATAATCTGATTCCTTTCTTGGGCGAACTTCCTCCTTTTTTGCCGGACTGGAGGGTAGTCTGGATCAACGTGGAGTTGATGGGTGATCAACCCAGGATCGATCCCTGTCATATCTTCATGCGACCATGCGAATCGGTCGTGCCGTTTTCGTAGAAATTCACTCAAGTCTGCTCGTAGCTTGGGATCCAGATTTGCTCCTATTTAAGTTTTGTGATCTGCATGTTCTGGATGAATTTGGACCTCGTCCAGTTCTTCAATACTTGGGAGTGTAGGCTCCAAAGGATGAGGCCCGCTCTGTAATTGCTATGCTGAATGGATCTTAGCTTTCATTGTCGTCTGGTAGCATCCTCTCGAGGCAGTCTTATCGCCCCTTATTTCCTGAACTCCCCACTCGTAGGAAAAATTAGTTGTTTTGATGATAAGTGGATGATACAGCCCTCATTTCATGAATCCATGGTCTACCGATGATAAGATTGTAGGCTGAAGGACAATCCAGAACTAGGAAAGTAGTCATTTGGTTGATTCCTCCTGCGTAGACTGGAAGATTTATTTCTCCCAAAGTAAATTTCTGCTCACCACTGAACCCGATTAACACCGTCGTTCGTTTGTTAACTTTCCCTAGTTCAGCTCCCATATCTGCTAAGGCGGTTGCAAAGATGATGTTGGCTGAAGATCCCGTATCTACAAGAACCCGCTTGACCATAAATTCGCCACCTGTAGGGAGATCACTAAAGCATCATGATGAGGGTTCATACTTCCGGAATTGCTGTCGTCTGGAAACTCCATCATCAAATTTGTAAATTTTTTCTCTATAGAAACTGTCGAATGATGAGTGTTTGACATGATTGCTCTGGTATGTCGTTTGGCTGCTGAATACGAAACCCCACTGATCTCCGATCCTCCTGAAATGAAACTCACTGTGTTGTTGATTGGTGGAGGTTGTATTGGCGACTCTTCATGTCCATCTTTTTCACTTCTCTGAGCGAAATTAGCTTTCCCTTTTTCTGTAAGTAAATCCCTTAGAAATCCCTTGTTCAGCAGCTCGAGGACTTCTAATCTTAATGCCACACATTCAGCCGTTGTATGACCGTAGTCTCGATGGAATTCACACCATTTACTTTGTCTTTCTTTTTGAAGTTTTCTCTGTTGCGTGGAGGCCATCTTACTTCATTTCCCATCTTTTTTAGTACCAAAACTAATTCTCCTGGAGAAATAGAAAAATTGTAGTCTGGGAGTCTCGGCTTTTCCACCAGAACTCCTTCCCGGGCTTTGTATGGTAGAGGTATTCGATCAAAGTCCCTTCGGAGGGGCTGGTGTTCTTTCCTTGGGTGATTCATCTTTTCTGAATGATGCCTGGGTATCATTCTTGCAAATTCTTTATGTCGTTTGGAAGTGTGAGAGGTCCTTTCATTCTGCACATTGGAGGAATTATCTTTCCTTTTATTTCTCTTGTCTTCCCATTCCCACCTGATTTCGACTTGAGCTGAGCTCGTGCCATGGCCTGGTCCAACGTGTAGCATCGAAATTTGGTCAACTTTTTATAGAGTCCGCTATCACAAAGTAATCCGTTTCTAAAAGCTTCCACAGCTGTCGGCTGATGTAGATCTGGAATTGTTATCCTTTCCTTGTTGAAACGGGCCACGTAGCTTCGCAAGGATTCACCCCTCCGTTGCTGTATGGTACTAAGATCGTCAGTAGTTTTTTCAAGTTTGCAAGAGCTGGCAAAATGCTCCACAAAGTTGTCTGCTAACTGTTGATAGGACTTGATGGATCTGTATGGTAGATTGATGAACCATGTAAGGGCAGGGCCTCCCAAAGTTTCTCCAAATCCTCTGCACATACCTGCTTCCCATTGAAGAGGAGCTAAGCCAGTTGACATCATTTTTGTACTTGTAATGGATGACATGGTCGTCTGGGTCAGTAGATCCTCATATAGTTTCATGTCTGGTGGACTGAACTTTCGTGGTAACTCAACGGATGTGATGTTCTCCGTGAAGGGGGTATCAGAAATGGTTCCAGCTCTGCTCTTCTTTCTTGATAGTTTCACACCTGGTAGGCTGGACATGATTGCTTCTTTAAATTCCTTCATTTCCCTTCTCATAGCGATGGCAACTTGCCGAGCTTGGTTGATGGGAGATTTTGGCAGGTCCCTCTGGTCCTCATCATTGGATGGAATGTTATCAATTGTTTCGTTAAATGCTCCCAAGAGATTAGCTGGAGTGATACGGTTGTTGGGCTGATCTGAGATATCATGATGCTGGGATGGTGATGAAACCAATTCCAACTGTTTCTGAAGATTCATGTTGGAATTACGTATGGTTAGATTTTCCTCTTCTAAAGCTTTCAATCTCTCCTGTAGCATGGCTAGTTGTGATGCCACTGGATCGGGTGTTTGTTCATTGCTTGTAGCCATGAGTGACTAAGCCGTGAATGTTGGTAGAATTCAAAATCTTTGTCTGCAAATTATCGCTAGGGCCCCACGGTGGGCGCCAAATTGTGGATGCTGGATTTCGGCCGAGGTCCACAATCAGAATTTGTAGGTTGGAAGCACCAGCGATCCTGCAAAACAAAGCGGAATGAGCGGGAGTAGACTGCCCACCGGTGTGGTGGGTGCCGAGGGCACTCCGACGCTCAAGTCAGTAGTGTGTAAAGAGCAGTGAATAAGTAAATATGTGAAAGTAAGGTTTGATATTACCTTAACTTCTCTGGATGGCCGTGAGGCGAAGAAATTTGGTTAGGAAATATAAAAAGCTGAAAGAATTTAGAAATAGAGAAATAAGAAGCTTAGAAGGCTAAGTATAAGAGCTCTAAACTCAGATGATATGTATCTTCAATTACATTGCTATTTATAAGTGCAAATGATTGCCTTTAGCAGTTGGCATAAACCATTATATGCTAAGATATATTTATTTAGTGAACAAAGTGGAGCAGTTCGATTATGATTAGGGTAAGTGGGAAATGTTTGGTATAGATTTGGCTTGTGTATGAATCATTTTTCTGGCAAGTGGAAGAAGGGTTTTATTGGGCTTACCTTGGGCTTAGATGATTTCACCTTTGGTCCAAGTTTGGTCCATATAGACTTATATATCCTTGGGCCTGGCTCTTACTTTCGGGCTTTGCATACCATTTTGGGCTCTGCACACTATTTTGGGCTTTTAAGGGTAAAAGACGGTTTTTATCCTTGGCCTAATTTTGGCACGTACACCTAGTATATAGGAAGCTTCACCCATATCTTTCACGGAGAAGTTCTTGCAAAGGTAGGCTTTTATACTTTGCATCATCCCTATATCATTTCCTATGATAAGGATGTCATCTACACAGGCTAGGAAACTATCATGCTCCCACTAACTTTCTTATAAACACATGGTTCTTCCTCATTTTTGATGATCCCAAATAATCTAATTATCTCTTCAAAATGACTATTCCAGCTTCGGGATGCCTGTTTAAGTCCATAAATAGACTTTTGGAGCTTACAAACCAAGTTTGAAGTCTCACTGGATACGAAACCCTCTGGTTGTTCCATATAGATATCCTCTTCAAGGAATCCATTTAGGAAAGCGATTTTCACATCCATCTGCCATATCTCATAGTCGTGATATTGCAGCAATGGCTAAAAGAATCCTAATGGATTTAGCATGCCTATTGGTGAAAAAGTACCTGTATAGTCAATCCCAGGACGTTGAGTGTACCATTTAGCTACCAGTCGGGCCTTAAAGGTTTCCACATTTCCATCGGGCCCTCGCTTCCTTTTGTAAACCCATTTACAACCAATAGGTTTAACTCATTCAGGAAGTTCAACTAAGTCCCAGACTTGATTGGCATGCATTGAATCCATTTCAGACTTCATGACTTCCTACCATTTTCCCGAGTTGATATCCAATATTGCTTCTTTATACGTAGTCGGATCTGTTTTCTCCAAAAGGAGAACATCAAGGCTCACATCAGATGTTAAAAACAGTCTCTCATGAGGCCTAGATATTCTATTCAACTTACGTAGAACCTGTGTTGTATATCCTTCATCTAATTGGATCTCTAGTTCTATCTCAGGTTCTTTAATGTTGGGATCAAACTCATCAAGTTTAATCTCTCTACAATTCCCACTTTCTCTTAAAAATTACTTTTCAAGAAAAGTTGTAAAGCGACCAACAAATACATTTCGTTGCTCAGAATCGTAAAATTGATATCCAATGGAATTGTCAGGATATCTAACAAACCTACATTTATACCATCTGGGTGCTAGTTTATCCCGCTGCGTAATTCTAACGTATGCAGGACAACCCCATACTTTAAATGCTTAAGACTTGGATTTCTATCGAACCATATCTGATAGGGGATCGTAGAACAGCTTTTGATAGAACCCTATTAAGTATGTAGGCAACAGTAAGTAAAGCGTAACCCCAAAGGTAGTAAGGAATATCTATATAGCTCATCATCGTTCGCACCATATCAAATAAAGTACGACTTCTACGCTCAAACACTCCATTATGTTGAGGTGTTCCTGGTGGGCTATATTAGGCGAGAATTCCATTCTCCATTAAATAATTTCTGAATTCTTCACTCATGTATTCACCGCATCGATATGATCTAAGGCATTTGATGAATTCACCGGTTTGCTTTTATACTTCGTTTCGGAATATTTTGAACTTGTCAAATGTTTCCGACTTATGTTTCTTCAGATAGACATATCCATATCTAGACTTGTCATCTGTGAAAGTCACAAAGTATGTTGAACCATCATGAACAACATGATTTAATAGACCACACACATCGCTGTGTATTAGCTCCAATAAATCTTCAGCACGGTGTCCAACGCCTTGAAATGGGGCCTTTATCATCTTTCATTGGATACATGACTCACAAATCGGATAAGGATCTAAGGTAATATTTTTAATCAAATCATCCTTTACCAATTTGGATAGACGTCTAACACTTATGTGGCCCAATCTCATATGCCATAATTCAGTATTATTTAGTTCAGACTTCCTACTTGTATTTTTCTCTATATTAAACATATCTCTATATGTTTCCAAAACATAGTGACCATTTGATAAAGAACATTCACATTTCAATAAATTTTCTTTATCATACAAACATAAAATTTCATCCTTAATGTTTATTTTATATCCCTCTTTATCTAATATTGGCAGTGATATTATTTGTCTGATAATTTAGGGAACATAATAACAGTCATGCAAATCTAATTTACATCCATTTGGGAGATCTAAAACAATTGTTCCTATGACTTTGACATCCAATGTCTCGCCATTGCCAACTATAAGCTGGATCTCCTCTTTATTCAACCCTTCTTTTAACCCTCATTTCCTGCAGGAATTGCAAATATGAGTATGACTGCCATGTCTAACACTCATCCACTATTTACATCAAGGTTAATGATATGTCAATAATTGGAAAATACAAAGCGTACCTGAGGGTCCTGCTTTTCCTTTTAGCTCTGGACAGTCATTCTTCCAGTGTCCAGACTTTTTACATTGTAGACATTGATCACGAGCTACTTTTAGTTTTGCGCCTTTGCGCTTCTTGGAGTTTTTCTTTGATATCTTATTTTTCCCCATCTTTATTTTCCTTGACTTCCCAAAAGTCTTTGAAGAGCCAGCTCCACCATGGAGATACAATGTGGGGTTGTATTTCTTTAAATCTTGCTCCGCCGTGCGTAGCATGTTATGAAGTTCTTCATATGTGGCTTGCATTGAATGCATATGTAAATTTAATACAAAGCCAGCATAAAAACCAGACAAAGAAGACATAATCAAATTACGGCTCAACCGTTCATCAACACAATGCCTTGTCATTCCAGATATCGAATCTGGTCGATCATGTTCAAAACATGAGTGCTGAAAGCTCATCCCTCATTGAGTTCAACACGGAATAATTCCTTTGACCTTCGTTAAAGTTTCATCTCTTGATTTTCCTCGAACAATTCATTGAGTGTTCGCATGATGCTCCAAGCATCTGGTACTTCAATGTACTGTCTCAACAAATCTGGAACCATCAATCCCAAGATTTAGGATTTCACCTTCAGGTTATCATCCTTCCATCTATCAAAATTTTCTCGCTCTTCTAGAGTGGAGTCAGGATCAATATCAACAGGCAGTGGATTAATCGTGACATAAGTGAACTTTTCATACTCCAAGACAAGGCACATGTTCATTTCCCA